>JAJLRB010001778.1:0-19024 GCA_020976825.1 Odocoileus hemionus
TTCCCATCAAACACGACCTGAGGCTTGACTCCCTTTAGGCAACTCCAGAGGTTCCCCGAAACAACGGGCCAAGTCTAGAGGAGTACCAAGTTCAGCAGAGCAACTCGAGGACTGCTCCGTGTACCCCAAATTGCCTCGAGATGAGAGCTGATTCCCTGGCTTAGACTCAAGACGTAGGCCACCTTTCCACAAGCCCCTCAAGAGGAGGCTTCTCTCAGCAATAGGTATGAGGGAGGGACCCTGAGATTGCTGCCTCAATGGGCATATACACCGAGAAGCCCTGACTCGAAAGGAGGCCGGGTTTCCTTGCAGTGGCTTGAATACAGTCTAGTCTTTCATCTCACAAGGTGAAGGGATGTCTGCACCACCTGTGGAGTCCCTAGAGAAAGCCCTAGGTCCCCGACTCCTTTCGACGGAATGCCTCACATGCCTCTGACACCTCGAGAGGCACGCAGAGCTCACTGCTTCAAAATTTGACGGAGCCTGACTCCTCTTGAACATTGACAGGAATC
The DNA here is from genome assembly GCA_020976825.1 of Odocoileus hemionus. Classification (NCBI taxonomy): domain Eukaryota; kingdom Metazoa; phylum Chordata; class Mammalia; order Artiodactyla; family Cervidae; genus Odocoileus; species Odocoileus hemionus. The sequence continues at coordinate 513 of JAJLRB010001778.1, forward strand.
CCAGTATCCCTGTGGCTACTGGAAAGGGACCCTGGGTCTCCCGACTCACCTCGAGAAGCGTCCCTTTTGCCCTGCCAAGCCTCGAAGAGACTCCTGAGGTGTCCCTCGTAACTCGACAGGAGTCCTGACTTCGTTGAACAAACACGAGGGTTGAAGGGCCATCCCCGCCGTAAGTCGAGAATGTACCCCAGGTCCCCGCCGCAACTCGAGAAAAACCATGAGACTTCCCCCTCCAAGCGAGATGAGGCCCGATTCCCCTGCACTGCATGCAGAGCAATTCCGTGAGCCCCCTGAAACATGTCAGGAGCCTCGACTTGCTTGATGGATGTCGAGACAGTCCGCAAAACACTGTCACAAGTAGAGAGGGACCCTGAGGTCACACCAGCATCGCGAAGGAGCTCCATGGGCCCCAAATCAACTCGAGATGAGGCCCGCTTCCCCTGCATTGACTCCAGAGCCATCCCCCGTTCCCCATCAAACACGACCTGAGGCTTGACTCCCTTTAGGCAACTCCAGAGGTTCCCCGAGAACAACGGGCCAAGTCTAGAGGAGTACCAAGTTCAGCAGAGCAACTCGAGGACTGCTCCGTGTACCCCAAATTGCCTCGAGATGAGAGCTGATTCCCTGGCTTAGACTCAAGACGTAGGCCACCTTTCCACAAGCCCCTCAAGAGGAGGCTTCTCTCAGCAATAGGTATGAGGGAGGGACCCTGAGATTGCTGCCTCAATGGGCATATACACCGAGAAGCCCTGACTCGAAAGGAGGCCGGGTTTCCTTGCAGTGGCTTGAATACAGTCTAGTCTTTCATCTCACAAGGTGAAGGGATGTCTGCACCACCTGTGGAGTCCCTAGAGAAAGCCCTAGGTCCCCGACTCCTTTCGACGGAATGCCTCACATGCCTCTGACACCTCGAGAGGCACGCAGAGCTCACTGCTTCAAAATTTGACGGAGCCTGACTCCTCTTGAACATTGACAGGAATCCCAGTATCCCTGTGGCTACTGGAAAGGGACCCTGGGTCTCCCGACTCACCTCGAGAAGCGTCCCTTTTGCCCTGCCAAGCCTCGAAGAGACTCCTGAGGTGTCCCTCGTAACTCGACAGGAGTCCTGACTTCGTTGAACAAACACGAGGGTTGAAGGGCCATCCCCGCCGTAAGTCGAGAATGTACCCCAGGTCCCCGCCGCAACTCGAGAAAAACCATGAGACTTCCCCCCCAAGCGAGATGATGCCCGATTCCCCTGCACTGCATGCAGAGCAATTCCGTGAGCCCCCTGAAACATGTCAGGAGCCTCGACTTGCTTGATGGATGTCGAGACAGTCCGCAAAAACACTGTCACAAGTAGAGAGGGACCCTGAGGTCACACCAGCATCGCGAAGGAGCTCCATGGGCCCCAAATCAACTCGAGATGAGGCCCGCTTCCCCTGCATTGACTCCAGAGCCATCCCCCGTTCCCCATCAAACACGACCTGAGGCTTGACTCCCTTTAGGCAACTCCAGAGGTTCCCCGAGAACAACGGGCCAAGTCTAGAGGAGTACCAAGTTCAGCAGAGCAACTCGAGGACTGCTCCGTGTACCCCAAATTGCCTCGAGATGAGAGCTGATTCCCTGGCTTAGACTCAAGACGTAGGCCACCTTTCCACAAGCCCCTCAAGAGGAGGCTTCTCTCAGCAATAGGTATGAGGGAGGGGACCCTGAGATTGCTGCCTCAATGGGCATATATACACCGAGAAGCCCTGACTCGAAAGGAGGCCGGGTTTCCTTGCAGTGGCTTGAATACAGTCTAGTCTTTCATCTCACAAGGTGAAGGGATGTCTGCACCACCTGTGGAGTCCCTAGAGAAAGCCCTAGGTCCCCGACTCCTTTCGACGGAATGCCTCACATGCCTCTGACACCTCGAGAGGCACGCAGAGCTCACTGCTTCAAAATTTGACGGAGCCTGACTCCTCTTGAACATTGACAGGAATCCCAGTATCCCTGTGGCTACTGGAAAGGGACCCTGGGTCTCCCGACTCACCTCGAGAAGCGTCCCTTTTGCCCTGCCAAGCCTCGAAGAGACTCCTGAGGTGTCCCTCGTAACTCGACAGGAGTCCTGACTTCGTTGAACAAACACGAGGGTTGAAGGGCCATCCCCGCCGTAAGTCGAGAATGTACCCCAGGTCCCCGCCGCAACTCGAGAAAAAACCATGAGACTTCCCCCTCCAAGCGAGATGAGGCCCGATTCCCCTGCACTGCATGCAGAGCAATTCCGTGAGCCCCCTGAAACATGTCAGGAGCCTCGACTTGCTTGATGGATGTCGAGACAGTCCGCAAAAACACTGTCACAAGTAGAGAGGGACCCTGAGGTCACACCAGCATCGCGAAGGAGCTCCATGGGCCCCAAATCAACTCGAGATGAGGCCCGCTTCCCCTGCATTGACTCCAGAGCCATCCCCCGTTCCCCATCAAACACGACCTGAGGCTTGACTCCCTTTAGGCAACTCCAGAGGTTCCCCGAGAACAACGGGCCAAGTCTAGAGGAGTACCAAGTTCAGCAGAGCAACTCGAGGACTGCTCCGTGTACCCCAAATTGCCTCGAGATGAGAGCTGATTCCCTGGCTTAGACTCAAGACGTAGGCCACCTTTCCACAAGCCCCTCAAGAGGAGGCTTCTCTCAGCAATAGGTATGAGGGAGGGACCCTGAGATTGCTGCCTCAATGGGCATATACACCGAGAAGCCCTGACTCGAAAGGAGGCCGGGTTTCCTTGCAGTGGCTTGAATACAGTCTAGTCTTTCATCTCACAAGGTGAAGGGATGTCTGCACCACCTGTGGAGTCCCTAGAGAAAGCCCTAGGTCCCCGACTCCTTTCGACGGAATGCCTCACATGCCTCTGACACCTCGAGAGGCACGCAGAGCTCACTGCTTCAAAATTTGACGGAGCCTGACTCCTCTTGAACATTGACAGGAATCCCAGTATCCCTGTGGCTACTGGAAAGGGACCCTGGGTCTCCCGACTCACCTCGAGAAGCGTCCCTTTTGCCCTGCCAAGCCTCGAAGAGACTCCTGAGGTGTCCCTCGTAACTCGACAGGAGTCCTGACTTCGTTGAACAAACACGAGGGTTGAAGGGCCATCCCCGCCGTAAGTCGAGAATGTACCCCAGGTCCCCGCCGCAACTCGAGAAAAAAAACATGAGACTTCCCCCTCCAAGCGAGATGAGGCCCGATTCCCCTGCACTGCATGCAGAGCAATTCCGTGAGCCCCCTGAAACATGTCAGGAGCCTCGACTTGCTTGATGGATGTCGAGACAGTCCGCAAAAACACTGTCACAAGTAGAGAGGGACCCTGAGGTCACACCAGCATCGCGAAGGAGCTCCATGGGCCCCAAATCAACTCGAGATGAGGCCCGCTTCCCCTGCATTGACTCCAGAGCCATCCCCCGTTCCCCATCAAACACGACCTGAGGCTTGACTCCCTTTAGGCAACTCCAGAGGTTCCCCCGAGAACAACGGGCCAAGTCTAGAGGAGTACCAAGTTCAGCAGAGCAACTCGAGGACTGCTCCGTGTACCCCAAATTGCCTCGAGATGAGAGCTGATTCCCTGGCTTAGACTCAAGACGTAGGCCACCTTTCCACAAGCCCCTCAAGAGGAGGCTTCTCTCAGCAATAGGTATGAGGGAGGGACCCTGAGATTGCTGCCTCAATGGGCATATACACCGAGAAGCCCTGACTCGAAAGGAGGCCCGGGTTTCCTTGCAGTGGCTTGAATACAGTCTAGTCTTTCATCTCACAAGGTGAAGGGATGTCTGCACCACCTGTGGAGTCCCTAGAGAAAGCCCTAGGTCCCCGACTCCTTTCGACGGAATGCCTCACATGCCTCTGACACCTCGAGAGGCACGCAGAGCTCACTGCTTCAAAATTTGACGGAGCCTGACTCCTCTTGAACATTGACAGGAATCCCAGTATCCCTGTGGCTACTGGAAAGGGACCCTGGGTCTCCCGACTCACCTCGAGAAGCGTCCCTTTTGCCCTGCCAAGCCTCGAAGAGACTCCTGAGGTGTCCCTCGTAACTCGACAGGAGTCCTGACTTCGTTGAACAAACACGAGGGTTGAAGGGCCATCCCCGCCGTAAGTCGAGAATGTACCCCAGGTCCCCGCCGCAACTCGAGAAAAACCATGAGACTTCCCCCTCCAAGCGAGATGAGGCCCGATTCCCCTGCACTGCATGCAGAGCAATTCCGTGAGCCCCCTGAAACATGTCAGGAGCCTCGACTTGCTTGATGGATGTCGAGACAGTCCGCAAAAACACTGTCACAAGTAGAGAGGGACCCTGAGGTCACACCAGCATCGCGAAGGAGCTCCATGGGCCCCAAATCAACTCGAGATGAGGCCCGCTTCCCCTGCATTGACTCCAGAGCCATCCCCCGTTCCCCATCAAACACACGACCTGAGGCTTGACTCCCTTTAGGCAACTCCAGAGGTTCCCCGAGAACAACGGGCCAAGTCTAGAGGAGTACCAAGTTCAGCAGAGCAACTCGAGGACTGCTCCGTGTACCCCAAATTGCCTCGAGATGAGAGCTGATTCCCTGGCTTAGACTCAAGACGTAGGCCACCTTTCCACAAGCCCCTCAAGAGGAGGCTTCTCTCAGCAATAGGTATGAGGGAGGGACCCTGAGATTGCTGCCTCAATGGGCATATACACCGAGAAGCCCTGACTCGAAAGGAGGCGGCTTTCCTTGCAGTGGCTTGAATACAGTCTAGTCTTTCATCTCACAAGCTGAAGGGATGTCTGCACCACCTTGGTGGAGTCCCTAGAGAAAGCCCTAGGTCCCCGACTCCTTTCGACGGAATGCCTCACATGCCTCTGACACCTCGAGAGGCACGCAGAGCTCACTGCTTCAAAATTTGACGGAGCCTGACTCCTCTTGAACATTGACAGGAATCCCAGTATCCCTGTGGCTACTGGAAAGGGACCCTGGGTCTCCCGACTCACCTCGAGAAGCGTTCCTTTTGCCCTGCCAAGCCTCGAAGAGACTCCTGAGGTGTCCTTCGTAACTCGACAGGAGTCCTGACTTCGTTGAACCAACACGAGGGTTGAAGGGCCATCCCCGCCGTAAGTCGAGAATGTACCCCAGGTCCCCGCCGCAACTCGAGAAAAACCATGAGACTTCCCCCTCCAAGCGAGATGAGGCCCGATTCCCCTGCACTGCATGCAGAGCAATTCCGTGAGCCCCCTGAAACATGTCAGGAGCCTCGACTTGCTTGATGGATGTCGAGACAGTCCGCAAAAACACTGTCACAAGTAGAGAGGGACCCTGAGGTCACACCAGCATCGCGAAGGAGCTCCATGGGCCCCAAATCAACTCGAGATGAGGCCCGCTTCCCCTGCATTGACTCCAGAGCCATCCCCCGTTCCCCATCAAACACGACCTGAGGCTTGACTCCCTTTAGGCAACTCCAGAGGTTCCCCGAGAACAACGGGCCAAGTCTAGAGGAGTACCAAGTTCAGCAGAGCAACTCGAGGACTGCTCCGTGTACCCCCAAATTGCCTCGAGATGAGAGCTGATTCCCTGGCTTAGACTCAAGACGTAGGCCACCTTTCCACAAGCCCCTCAAGAGGAGGCTTCTCTCAGCAATAGGTATGAGGGAGGGACCCTGAGATTGCTGCCTCAATGGGCATATACACCGAGAAGCCCTGACTCGAAAGGAGGCCGGGTTTCCTTGCAGTGGCTTGAATACAGTCTAGTCTTTCATCTCACAAGCTGAAGGGATGTCTGCACCACCTGTGTGGAGTCCCCTAGAGAAAGCCCTAGGTCCCCGACTCCTTTCGACGGAATGCCTCACATGCCTCTGACACCTCGAGAGGCACGCAGAGCTCACTGCTTCAAAATTTGACGGAGCCTGACTCCTCTTGAACATTGACAGGAATCCCAGTATCCCTGTGGCTACTGGAAAGGGACCCTGGGTCTCCCGACTCACCTCGAGAAGCGTTCCTTTTGCCCTGCCAAGCCTCGAAGAGACTCCTGAGGTGTCCCTCGTAACTCGACAGGAGTCCTGACTTCGTTGAACCAAACACGAGGGTTGAAGGGCCATCCCCGCCGTAAGTCGAGAATGTACCCCAGGTCCCCGCCGCAACTCGAGAAAAAACCATGAGACTTCCCCCTCCAAGCGAGATGAGGCCCGATTCCCCTGCACTGCATGCAGAGCAATTCCGTGAGCCCCCTGAAACATGTCAGGAGCCTCGACTTGCTTGATGGATGTCGAGACAGTCCGCAAAAACACTGTCACAAGTAGAGAGGGACCCTGAGGTCACACCAGCATCGCGAAGGAGCTCCATGGGCCCCAAATCAACTCGAGATGAGGCCCGCTTCCCCTGCATTGACTCCAGAGCCATCCCCCCGTTCCCCATCAAACACGACCTGAGGCTTGACTCCCTTTAGGCAACTCCAGAGGTTCCCCGAGAACAACGGGCCAAGTCTAGAGGAGTACCAAGTTCAGCAGAGCAACTCGAGGACTGCTCCGTGTACCCCAAATTGCCTCGAGATGAGAGCTGATTCCCTGGCTTAGACTCAAGACGTAGGCCACCTTTCCACAAGCCCCTCAAGAGGAGGCTTCTCTCAGCAATAGGTATGAGGGAGGGACCCTGAGATTGCTGCCTCAATGGGCATATACACCGAGAAGCCCTGACTCGAAAGGAGGCCGGCTTTCCTTGCAGTGGCTTGAATACAGTCTAGTCTTTCATCTCACAAGCTGAAGGGATGTCTGCACCACCTGTGGAGTCCCTAGAGAAAGCCCTAGGTCCCCGACTCCTTTCGACGGAATGCCTCACATGCCTCTGACACCTCGAGAGGCACGCAGAGCTCACTGCTTCAAAATTTGACGGAGCCTGACTCTCTCTTGAACATTGACAGGAATCCCAGTATCCCTGTGGCTACTGGAAAGGGACCCTGGGTCTCCCGACTCACCTCGAGAAGCGTTCCTCCTTTTGCCCTGCCAAGCCTCGAAGAGACTCCTGAGGTGTCCCTCGTAACTCGACAGGAGTCCTGACTTCGTTGAACCAACACGAGGGTTGAAGGGCCATCCCCGCCGTAAGTCGAGAATGTACCCCAGGTCCCCGCCGCAACTCGAGAAAAACCATGAGACTTCCCCCTCCAAGCGAGAGTAGGCCCGATTCCCCTGCACTGCATGCAGAGCAATTCCGTGAGCCCCCTGAAACATGTCAGGAGCCTCGACTTGCTTGATGGATGTCGAGACAGTCCGCAAAAACACTGTCACAAGTAGAGAGGGACCCTGAGGTCACACCAGCATCGCGAAGGAGCTCCATGGGCCCCAAATCAACTCGAGATGAGGCCCGCTTCCCCTGCATTGACTCCAGAGCCATCCCCCGTTCCCCATCAAACACGACCTGAGGCTTGACTCCCTTTAGGCAACTCCAGAGGTTCCCCGAGAACAACGGGCCAAGTCTAGAGGAGTACCAAGTTCAGCAGAGCAACTCGAGGACTGCTCCCGTGTACCCCAAATTGCCTCGAGATGAGAGCTGATTCCCTGGCTTAGACTCAAGACGTAGGCCACCTTTCCACAAGCCCCTCAAGAGGAGGCTTCTCTCAGCAATAGGTATGAGGGAGGGACCCTGAGATTGCTGCCTCAATGGGCATATACACCGAGAAGCCCTGACTCGAAAGGAGGCCGGGTTTCCTTGCAGTGGCTTGAATACAGTCTAGTCTTTCATCTCACAAGCTGAAGGGATGTCTGCACCACCTGTGGAGTCCCTAGAGAAAGCCCTAGGTCCCCGACTCCTTTCGACGGAATGCCTCACATGCCTCTGACACCTCGAGAGGCACGCAGAGCTCACTGCTTCAAAATTTGACGGAGCCTGACTCCTCTTGAACATTGACAGGAATCCCAGTATCCCTGTGGCTACTGGAAAGGGACCCTGGGTCTCCCGACTCACCTCGAGAAGCGTTCCTTTTGCCCTGCCAAGCCTCGAAGAGACTCCTGAGGTGTCCCTCGTAACTCGACAGGAGTCCTGACTTCGTTGAACAAACACGAGGGTTGAAGGGCCATCCCCGCCGTAAGTCGAGAATGTACCCCAGGTCCCCGCCGCAACTCGAGAAAAACCATGAGACTTCCCCCTCCAAGCGAGATGAGGCCCGATTCCCCTGCACTGCATGCAGAGCAATTCCGTGAGCCCCCTGAAACATGTCAGGAGCCTCGACTTGCTTGATGGATGTGTCGAGACAGGGGGGGGGGGGGGACCAGTCCGCAAAAACACTGTCACAAGTAGAGAGGGACCCTGAGGTCACACCAGCATCGCAAGAGAGCTCCATGGGCCCCAAATCAACTCGAGATGAGGCCCGCTTCCCCTGCATTGACTCCAGAGCCATCCCCCGTTCCCCATCAAACACGACCTGAGGCTTGACTCCCTTTAGGCAACTCCAGAGATTCCCCGAGAACAACGGGCCAAGTCTAGAGGAGTACCAAGTTCAGCAGAGCAACTCGAGGACTGCTCCGTGTACCCCAAATTGCCTCGAGATGAGAGCTGATTCCCTGGCTTAGACTCAAGACGTAGGCCACCTTTCCACAAGCCCCTCAAGAGGAGGCTTCTCTCAGCAATAGGTATGAGGGAGGGACCCTGAGATTGCTGCCTCAATGGGCATATACACCGAGAAGCCCTGACTCGAAAGGAGGCCGGTTTCCTTGCAGTGGCTTGAATACAGTCTAGTCTTTCATCTCACAAGGTGAAGGGATGTCTGCACCACCTGTGGAGTCCCTAGAGAAAAGCCTAGGTCCCCGACTCCTTTCGACGGAATGCCTCACATGCCTCTGACACCTCGAGAGGCACGCAGAGCTCACTGCTTCAAAATTTGACGGAGCCTGACTCCTCTTGAACATTGACAGGAATCCCAGTATCCCTGTGGCTACTGGAAAGGGACCCTGGGTCTCCCGACTCACCTCGAGAAGCGTCCCTTTTGCCCTGCCAAGCCTCGAAGAGACTCCTGAGGTGTCCCTCGTAACTCGACAGGACTCCTGACTTCGTTGAACAAACACGAGGGTTGAAGGGCCATCCCCGCCGTAAGTCGAGAATGTACCCCAGGTCCCCGCCGCAACTCGAGAAAAACCATGAGACTTCCCCCTCCAAGCGAGATGAGGCCCGATTCCCCTGCACTGCATGCAGAGCAATTCCGTGAGCCCCCTGAAACATGTCAGGAGCCTCGACTTGCTTGATGGATGTCGAGACAGTCCGCAAAAACACTGTCACAAGTAGAGAGGGACCCTGAGGTCACACCAGCATCGCGAAGGAGCTCCGTGGGCCCCAAATCAACTCGAGATGAGGCCCGCTTCCCCTGCATTGACTCCAGAGCCATCCCCCGTTCCCCATCAAACACGACCTGAGGCTTGACTCCCTTTAGGCAACTCCAGAGGTTCCCGAGAACAACGGCCAAGTCTAGAGGAGTACCAAGTTCAGCAGAGCAACTCGAGACTGCTCCGTGTACCCCAAATTGCCTCGAGATGAGAGCTGATTCCCTGGCTTAGACTCAAGAGACGTAGGCCACCTTTCCACAAGCCCCTCAAGAGGAGGCTTCTCTCAGCAATAGGTATGAGGGAGGGACCCTGAGATTGCTGCCTCAATGGGCATATACACCGAGAAGCCCTGACTCGAAAGGAGGCCGGGTTTCCTTGCAGTGGCTTGAATACAGTCTAGTCTTTCATCTCACAAGGTGAAGGGATGTCTGCACCACCTGTGGAGTCCTAGAGAAAGCCCTAGGTCCCCCGACTCCTTTCGACGGAATGCCTCACATGCCTCTGACACCTCGAGAGGCACGCAGAGCTCACTGCTTCAAAATTGACGGAGCCTGACTCCTCTTGAACATTGACAGGAATCCCAGTATCCCTGTGGCTACTGGAAAAGGGACCCTGGGTCTCCCGACTCACCTCGAGAAGCGTCCTTTTGCCCTGCCAAGCCTCGAAGAGACTCTCCTGAGGTGTCCCTCGTAACTCGACAGGAGTCCTGACTTCGTTGAACAAACACGAGGGTTGAAGGGCCATCCCCGCCGTAAGTCGAGAATGTACCCCAGGTCCCCGCCGCAACTCGAGAAAAACCATGAGACTTCCCCTCCAAGCGAGATGAGGCCCGATTCCCCTGCACTGCATGCAGAGCAATTCCGTGAGCCCCCTGAAACATGTCAGGAGCCTCGACTTGCTTGATGGATGTCGAGACAGTCCGCAAAAACACTGTCACAAGTAGAGAGGGACCCTGAGGTCACACCAGCATCGCGAAGGAGCTCCATGGGCCCCAAATCAACTCGAGATGAGGCCCGCTTCCCCTGCATTGACTCCAGAGCCATCCCCCGTTCCCCATCAAACACGACCTGAGGCTTGACTCCCTTAGGCAACTCCAGAGGTTCCCCCGAGAACAACGGGCCAAGTCTAGAGAGTACCAAGTTCAGCAGAGCAACTCGAGGACTGCTCCGTGTACCCCAAATTGCCTCGAGATGAGAGCTGATTCCCTGGCTTAGACTCAAGACGTAGGCCACCTTTCCACAAGCCCCTCAAGAGGAGGCTTCTCTCAGCAATAGGTATGAGGGGAGGGACCCTGAGATTGCTGCCTCAATGGGCATATACACCGAAAGCCCTGACTCGAAAGGAGGCCGGGTTTCCTTGCAGTGGCTTGAATACAGTCTAGTCTTTCATCTCACAAGGTGAAGGGATGTCTGCACCACCTGTGGAGTCCCCCTAGAGAAAGCCCTAGGTCCCCGACTCCTTTCGACGGAATGCCTCACATGCCTCTGACACCTCGAGAGGCACGCAGAGCTCACTGCTTCAAAATTTGACGGAGCCTGACTCCTCTTGAACATTGACAGGAATCCCAGTATCCCTGTGGCTACTGGAAAGGGACCCTGGGTCTCCCGACTCACCTCGAGAAGCGTCCCTTTTGCCCTGCCAAGCCTCGAAGAGACTCCTGAGGTGTCCCTCGTAACTCGACAGGAGTCCTGACTTCGTTGAACAAACACGAGGGTTGAAGGGCATCCCCGCCGTAAGTCGAGAATGTACCCAGGTCCCCGCCGCAACTCGAGAAAAACAATGAGACTTCCCCCTCCAAGCGAGATGAGGCCCGATTCCCTGCACTGCATGCAGAGCAATTCCGTGAGCCCCTGACTGAAACATGTCAGGAGCCTAGACTTGCTTGATGGATGTCGAGACAGTCCGCAAAAACACTGTCACAAGTAGAGAGGGACCTGAGGTCACACCAGCATCGCGAAGGAGCTCCATGGGCCCAAATCAACTCGAGATGAGGCCCCGCTTCCCCTGCATTGACTCCCAGAGCCATCCCCGTTCCCCATCAAACACGACCTGAGGCTTGACTCCCTTTAGGCAACTCCAGAGGTTCCCTGGAGAACAACGGGCCAAGTCTGACGTATAGTACCAAGTTCGCAGAGCAACTCGAGGACTGCTCTCGATGTACCGCAAAATAGCCTCGAGATGAGAGGCTGAATTCCCCTGGCTTAGACTCAAGACGTAGGGCCACCTTTCACAAGCCCCTCAAGAGGAGGCTTCTCTCAAGCAATAGGTTGTGAGGGAGGGACCCTGAGGGGAAAATTGCATGCTTAATGGGGCATATACAAACCGAGAAGCCCTGATCGGAAAGGAGGGCAGGGTTTCCTTGTGCAGTGGGCTTGATATTCAGCTAGTCTTTCATCTCAACAAGGTGAAGGGATGTCTGAACACCGCTCGTGGAGTCCCTAGGAGAACGCCATATGTCCCGACTCTTTTCGACGGTATGCCTCACATGCTCTGACACCCGGAGAGGCTACGCAGGAGCTCACTGCTTCAAAATTTGACCGGAGCTGGACTCCTCTTGAACATTGACAGGAATCCCAGTTTTCCTGTGGCTACTGGAAATGGGGACCTCTGGGTTCTCACGAAATCACCTCGGAAGCATCCCTGTTGCCTCCAACCTCGTAGAGACTTTGAGGTTTCCCTCGTAATCGACAGGAGTCCGGGGCTTCGCTAACAAACACGGGGTTAAAAAAACCCCTAAACCCAAAATAACCCCCGGTCCCCCCGCCCAACCAGAAAAACCAAGATTTCCCCCACCATGCAATATGCCGTTCCCCTGCACTGCAGCGGGCAATTCCCCTGAGCCCCATGAAACAGTCAGGAGCCTCGACTTTTTGAGGACTTTAGAAAAACCCAAGAACACGCCCAAATAGAGAGGGCCCGAGGGCACACCCCATCGGAAGGGCTCCATGGACCCAAATCAACAGAATAGGGCCCCCTTCCCCCGCATTGACCCCAAACCATCCCCTTTCCCATCAAACACACCTAGGCTTTTACCCCCTTTAGGGCCCCCCAAGGTTCCCCGAGAACAACGTGCCAAAACTAGAGGAATACCCAATTCAGCAGAGCAATCGAAAAAAGCTCCCTTTACTCCAATTCCCTTAGAAAGACTGATTCCCTGGCTAAACCCAAAACGTATCCAAAATTTTACAAAACCCTAAAAGGATGCATCCTCCGCAATAGTTATGAGGAGGGCCCCAGGGAAAATTTTCCCCAAGGGGAAAATTCAACCCAAAACCCCGATCGAAAGGGGGCCCCGTTCCTTGCAGTGGTTTTAATAGGAGTCTTTTTATCGAAGGGAAGGGATGCCGCACCACAAGGGGGAGTCCCCTCGAAAAGCCCTGGTCCCCCACTCCTTTTGACGGAAAGCGCACATCTTTAACAACTTGAGAGGCACACAAGCTCACTGTTTCGAAATTTGTTGGGAGTATGACCCCTTTGAACTTTTGAAGGAATCCCATATGACTGGGCTCTGGAAAGCGCCCTGGTTCCCCCGCCTCTCTTCGAGAACGCCCCTTTTGCCTGCCAACTTCGTAGAGACTCCGAGGTGCCCCCATAAGCGAAGGAGCCAAACTTCGTTGAAAAAACCCGGGGGTTAAAGGGGCCCCCCCCCGTTATTAAATGAAAACCCAGGCCCCCGCTGAAAACTCGAAAAAAACCATGAGAAATTTCCCCCCCTCCCGCGAGATGATCCCTGATTCCCGGCACTGCAGCAAGCTTTCCCTTTGGCCCCTGAAACATGTAGGGCCCGACATACTTGAGCATATCGCAAAACCCCAAAAACACTGTAAGAATTTGGGAGGGACTCTAAGGTCAAAACCAGCATCGCAAAGAGCCCATGCCCCCCAAATAAAATTTGGGGGATGAGGCCCGCTTGCGGGTTTTGACTTCAAGCCATCCTCCTTTCCCCCCACAAACAGCCCTGGGCTTTACTCCCTTTAGGCCCCCTCCAGATTCCCCGAGGGAACGTGCCAAGTCTGGAGGAACCCCAAAGTTCAGCAGAGCAACTGAGGAATGCCCTGTACCCCAAAAATTGCCTCGAATGAGAGTTTTCCCTGGCTTAGACCAAGATACCCACTTTCCAAACCCCCTCAAGAGGAGGCTTCTCTCAAAAAAGGATGGGGGGGACCCTGAATTCCTGCCTCTATGGAATATGCCCCGAGAAAACCTGCCTCGAAGGGGGCCCGGGGTTTTCCCTTTGCATGGCTTGAAAACATCTAGCTTTCATCTTCGGTAAAGGGGATGCTGCACCCCTTGGAGCCCCTAAGAAACCCCTAATTCCCATTTTCATTCGACGGAATCCTAAAATTCCTCTAAAACCCCCTTAAAGGGGCACACAGAGCCACTACCCAAAATTTGATGGACCCTGACTCCTCTTAAACAATGACGGAACCCATACCCCTGAGGCTAGGGAAAATTCCCCTGGTCTCCGAAATCCCCTCGAAACACCCCTTTTGCCCTGCCAACCCCTCGAAGATTTTGAGGTTTCCCCCGAACTCACAGGGCCCGGGACTTCGTGAACAAACCGAGTGTTGAAAGGGCCCCCCGCCGTAACTCGAAATAAACCCCCAGGTCCCCGCCGCAATCGGAAAAACCTAACTTCCCCCCCCATGCAGTGATCCCCGATTCCCCCTGCACGCATGCAGGGAAATTTCCCGTGAGCCCCATGAAACATGTCGGGAGCCTCGATTTGTTTGATGGATCTCGAGAAAACCCGCAAGAACCTGTCTCAAGTAGAGGGGGACCCTGATCACACCAGCACGGAAGGAGTCCAGGCCCGAAATCACATGAGTAGGCCCGTTTCCCCCCCTGCATTGACTCCGGCCCCTCCCCCTTTCCCCACAAACACACCTAGGCTTGTCTCCCTTTAGGACCTCCAGGGGTTCCCCCAGAACACGGCCAAATCGAGGAATACCAACTTCAAGAGCAACTCAAAGAATCCCCTTTTGACTCCAAATTGCCTTGAGAAGAGAGCGATTCCCGGCTTAAATAAGACGTAGCCCCAATTTCCCCACAAACCCTAAAGAGGATGCATATCCCCCCGCAATAGTTATGAGGGGGGGCCCCGAAAGTTGCCTAAAGGGGAATATACCCCCGAGAAGCCCTGACCGAAAAGGGGGCTTTTCCCCCTTGCAGTGGTTGAAAGAGTCTAGTCTTTCATATCTGAAGGTGAAGGGATGCCTGCACCCCCTGGGAGCCCCTCGAGAAACCCTAGGTCCCGACGCCTTTCGACGGAAAGGGCTCACATGCTTCTAACACTGGAGGCCAAAAAAAGGCTCACTTTCGAAATTTGTTGGAATGATCCTCTAACATTGAAGGAACCCATAGCATGGGGCTACGGGAAAAGGGGCCCCTGGGTCTCCCCCCTCACCTCGAGAAGGTCCCTTTTTGCTTGCCAAAGCCTCGGAGATCCTGGGTGTCCCCGAAACACGACGGGTCCGCTTCGTGAAAAAACGAGGGTTGAGGGGCCATCCCCCCGAAACCGGGAATGTCCCCCAGGTCCCAGCTGCAACCGAAAAAAAACCCATGAGCTTCCCCATCCAAGCGAGAGATGCCCGACCCCCCTCCTTTGCTGCAAAAGAAATTTCCCGTGAGCCCCAGAAACATGAAAGGACCTCGACTTGCTTAGGGATCTCGAGACAATTGCAAAACTTTTGGAAACTACAGAGGGATCCTGAGGTCCACTCATGCAAACGGGCCCCAGTCCCCCAAAATCACTCGAGATGAGGCCCATTTCCCCGCATTGATTCCAGAGCCCCCCGTTCCCCATCAAACACAACCGAGGCTTGACTCCTTTTAGGCACCTCCATTTTTCCCCCCAGAGCAACGTCCAACAGGGGGAATTCCAATTCCCCGAGCACCTCAAGGAATGATCCGGCCCCAAATTTGCCTCGAAGAAGCTGATTCCCTGGTTTAGACTAAAGACTTAGGCCATTTTCCACAACCCCTCAAGAGGAGGTTTCTCTCAGCAATATAGAGGGGGGACCCTAGATTGCTCCTCAAGGGGCTTAACACCGAAAAGCCCTGCTCGGAGGAGGGGGGTTTCCTTACATGGCTTGAAAACATCATTTTTCATTTCACAAGGGAAGGGATGTCTGCACCAACTGTGGAGTCCAGAGAAAAGCCATAGGTCCCCCGACTTCTCCTTTTCTAGACGTAATGCCTCACAATGCTCTGACACGCTTCGAAGGCACCAGAGCTCACTGCTTTAAAAATTTGACCGAGACTTGGACTCCTCTTAACATTTGAACAGGAATCCCAGTATCCCTGTGGCTACTGGAAAGGGAACACCTGAGTCTCCAACTCACCTTCGAGAAGCGTCTTTTTGCCCTGCCAAGCCTCGAAGAGACTCCCTGAGGTTCCCTCGTAACTCGACATGAGTCCTGACTTCGTGAACAAAACGAGGTTGAAGGGCCATCCCGCCGTAAGTCGAGAATGTACCCCAGGTGTCCCCGCCGCAACGGCGAGAGAAAAACATGGAGAACTTGCCGCTCCAGGCGAGATGAGCCCGATATCCCCTGCACAGCATACATAGCAATTCCGTGAGCCCCCCTGACAACATGTCATGAAGCCCGACTTGCATGAAGGATGACGAGTACAGGTGCGCAAACACACTGTCAGAAGAAGAGAGGACCCTGATCAACCAGCATTGCGAAGAGGCCCAGGGACCCCAAACAACTCGAATAGGCCTGCTTCCCCTCATTGATTCCAAGCCACCCCCCCCTTTCCCCCCATAAAACACGACCTTGGCTTGACTCCCTTTCCCCCTTCCCCAAGTTTCCCCCCGAGTACAACGTCCAATTCAAGAGAATACCAAGATCAGCAGAGCAACTCGGGGAAATGCTCCGTGTACTCCAAATTGGGCCTCGAATAGAGCGATTTCCCTGCTTGACTCAAACGGGGCCCAACTTTTCCACAATCCGCTCAAGGGAGGATTCTCTCAGAAATAGGTTGAGTGAGGGCCCTGATTTTACTGCCAAAAGTGGCTTACACCGGAACCCTGACTTGAAAGAAGGACGGGTTTTCCTGCAGTTACTTTAGACAGGCTCATCTTTCATCTCAGAAGGTGAAGGAATTCTGCTCCCTGTGGAGTCCCTAGAGAAAACCTAGGCCCCGACCCTTTTTGACGGAATGCCTCACTGCCCCTGAACCTCGGAGGGACGCAACTCACTGTTCAAAAGGTGACGGGGCCCGATTTTCTTAAACATTGACAGGGTTTCAGTCTCCCTATGGCTACAAAAAGGGCCCCGGGGCCCCCGCCTCACCTTTAGAAGCTCCCTTTCCCTGCCCGCCCGAAGGATTCTGGGGGGGTCCCTCGAACCCCAGGAATCTTGATGTCGCGAAAAACACGAGGGTGACGGGTCCCCCCCCATAACTGAGAATGTAACCTAATTTTCCCCCCGCAACTTGAGAAAAACCTGAGACTTTTTCCCCCCATTTAGATGAGGCCCCCATTCCCCCGACTGCTGCAAACAATTCCCTGATAACCCTGAAACGTTCAGGGAAACCCGACTTGCTTGATGGATCTCGAGACAACCCGTAAGAACACTGGGCAAAGGAGGGAACCCGAGGGCACACCCTTGTTAAAGGGGTTCCATGTACCCCCAAAACAACTCCAATGAGGGTCCTTCCCCTGCATGAACTCCAGAGCCATCCCCCGTTCCCCATCAGCCCAACGAACCTGATGCTTGAACTCACGTTAGGCAACTCCAGAGGTTCCCTGAAACAACGGGCCAAGACTACAGGAGTACCAAGTTCAGCAGGAGCAACTACGAGGACTTGCTCCGTGTACTTCCAAATTGACCTCGAGATTGAGCGTCTGATTCCCCTGGCTTAGACTCAAAGACTTAGGCCAAATTTTCCACAAGACCCCCCCCCCTCCGCAAGAAGAGGCTTCTCCTCTAGCAATAGGTAATGAAGGAAGGGACCTTGAGATTGCTTGCGCCGTCATGGCTCATATACACACCGAAAAGGCCCTACATCGAAAGGGTGAGCCCGAGATTACCTTGCAGTGGATTGATACAGTCTAGTCTTTCATCTCACAACGGAGGGATGTCTGCACAACCCTGTGGACGTCCCTAGAGAAAACCCTATGTCCCCAAATCCTTCGACGGAATGCCTCACATGCCTTTTGAAACCTCGAGAGGCACGCAGAATCTCACTGCTTCAAAAATTTGACGGAGCCTGACTCCTCTTGAACATTTACGTAATCCCCGATCCCCCTGGCTATTGGGGAAAGGCCCCAGGGGGCCCCCCGGCCTCACCCAGAAGCGTGCCTTTGGCCCTGCCAAGCCTCGAAAAAAACACCCAGGTGTTCCCCTTTTAACCGACATAGTCCTGACGTTTGCTGGGCAAACACGAGGGTTGAAGGACCATCCCCGCGTAACTCGAGAATTAACCCCCGGTCCCCCATCGCAACTCGAGAAATACCCTGAGACTTTTCCCCCCCAACGAATGGGGCCCGATTTCCCTGCATTGCATGCGGCAATTCCTTATTCCCATGAAACATGTCAGGAGCCTCACTTGCATGATGGGTCTCGAGAAAATCCCAAGTAAGTGTCACAAGTAAAGAGGGGCCTGGTTTAACCAGTTAAGAAGGAGCTTCATGTACCCAAATCAACTCGAGATGAGGGCCCCTTCCCTCATTGACTCCCTCCCAAACCCCCTTCCAATCACACAGGGTCAGTGGGTTAATCCCATCAGGTTAACCCGTTCTCCAAGTTCCCCCCGAACAACATGCAAGTCTAAGGAATAAAAGTTCGGGAAGCAACTCGAGGAATGCTGTGTCACCCCCCAAATTTCCCGAGATGGGAGTGATTCCCCTTTGGATCAAGATGTAGGCCACAATTTCCCCAAGCCCCTCAAAGGGGGGTTCTCTCAGCAAAAAGTATGAGGGAGGGACCCTGATGTGCTGCCCCAAGTGGCATATACTCCAAGAAGCCCTGAATCGAATTTGGGGCCGTGTTTTCCCTTTCGTGGGTGAAGACAGGGGTCATCTTTTATCCCCAAGGTGAAGGGATGTCTGCACCACCTGTGGGGTCCCTAGGAAAGCCCCAGAACCCCCATCCTTTTGCGGAAAGCCTCACATGCTTCCCAACAAATTAGAGGCACACAGAGCTCATGCTTTAAATTTGACGGGCCTGTTTCCCCTTGAACTTATAGAATCCCCTTCCTGTGGCTAGTGGGAAAGGGCCCCCG
>JAJLRB010001779.1:0-83245 GCA_020976825.1 Odocoileus hemionus
TGAAGGGATGTCTGCACCACCTGTGGAGTCCCTAGAGAAAGCCCTAGGTCCCCGACTCCTTTCGACGGAATGCCTCACATGCCTCTGACACCTCGAGAGGCACGCAGAGCTCACTGCTTCAAAATTTGACGGAGCCTGACTCCTCTTGAACATTGACAGGAATCCCAGTATCCCTGTGGCTACTGGAAAGGGACCCTGGGTCTCCCGACTCACCTCGAGAAGCGTTCCTTTTGCCCTGCCAAGCCTCGAAGAGACTCCTGAGGTGTCCCTCGTAACTCGACAGGAGTCCTGACTTCGTTGAACAAACACGAGGGTTGAAGGGCCATCCCCGCCGTAAGTCGAGAATGTACCCCAGGTCTCCCGACGCTAACCTCTAGAAAAACCATGAGACTCCCCTCCAAGCGAGATGTGGCCCGATTCCCCTGCACTGCATTGCAGAAAACAAGAGCTGTGTTATAGTTCACGTGGTGCCCCGTGCATAGTTTTGCTGATGAGAGCTGAAACTAGGCTGGGAGGTGTAAAGCACAAGCCTATTTCGTCTTGCTTGAAGGTGGAAGATATAATCATGGTCGAGACAGATGTTTCCGTCTAAACGTAATATCGATTGTCATATTTCTTATCAGATAGAGAGGGACCCCCCTGAGTGTCACACCAAGACATTATGATATTCGCGAAGGTGGCTCACAACTCTTTGCAAGGCCCCGATAATGAATCATCTCCGAGATGAACTTTGAGCTACTGCCGCTCTTCACTTTGGCATTGACTCCTAGAGCCATGCCGAGCCGTTCCCCATAACCAAACATCTGACCTGAGGCTTTGTACTCCCTTTAGTGCAACTCCAGAGGTTCCCCACTGAGACAAATACGGGGCAGAGTCTAGAGGGTAGTACGAAGATTGAGCAGGAGCAGAAATCGGAAGGTATCTGCTCCGTGTACCTCGCCAAGATTGCCTCGAGATGAAGAGTCTGATTCCCTGGCTTAGATTCTAGTCAGACGTATGGCCACCTCTTTCCAACAATGCCCCTCCAAGAGGAGGTCTTCTCTCAGCAATATGAGTATGAAGTGGAGGGACCCTGAGATTGCTGCATCAGTATTGTGCTTATTACAACACCAAGAGAAGGCCCGTGACTCGAAAGGATGGCCGGCTTTCCTTTGCAGTGGCTTGAATACGAGTCTAGTCTCTTTCAATTCTACACAAGCTGAAGGTGATTTGTTTCCTGCAACCCAACTGTGGAGTTCTCCCTAGAGAAAGCGCTCCCTAGATATCCCCGAGACTTTCCTTGTCGACTGGATATTGCCTTCACCATTCCTCAGCTGACACCTCGATGAGGTTCAAGCAGAGCTCACTGCTTTTTCAAAGATTTGACCGAGACTGACTCCTCTTGTACAATGACAGACGAATCCTCAACGTATCCCTGTGGCTACTGCGAGAAGGGGCCCTGGGTCTCCCTCGACCTCCACCTCGTGAAGCGTTCCTTTTTGCCCTGCCAAAGCACTCGAGAGGGATATTCGCTCGAGGTTCTGTCCCTCGTAACTCGACAAGGCGTACCTGACTTCGTTCTTGAAACCAACACGAGGGGTGAAGCGGCCATCCCCGACCGTTAATGGCGCGAAGGAACTGTACCCCAGGTTCCCCGACTGCAGACACTCGAGAAAAAACTCATGAGCCTTCTCCCCGTCCTCCAAGCGAGATGTAGGCTCCCGGATTCCCCTGCAACTGAGGGGCGTCATGCAGAGCAATTCCGTGAAGCCCCTGAAAGCATTGACAGGGAGCCTCGACTTGCTTGGATGGAATGTTGGAAACCCGTACTCCGCCAAAAACAACTGTCACAAGTAGAGGAGGGACTCCTTAGGTTCACAGCCAGCATCGCGAAGGAGGAGCTCTCCATGGCGCCACCAACATCAACTCGCAGATGAAGGGCACCGCTTCCCATGACATTGACGTCCAAAGCACATCCACCGTTCCCAAGCAAACACGACCTGAGGCTTTACTCACTTCTTGGGCCAAATCCAGTGGGTCTACCCGAGCCCCCAGCGTGGAACAACCGGGCCCGAAGTCTACGAGGCAGAAGTTCCTAAAGTTGATCAGTTAGCAATTCGAGGACGCTGTGCTCCGTGCTTACCCCAAATTGCCTAGAGATGAGAGCTGACTCCCTGGGCCTTATAGTCTCAGGACGTAGGAGCCGACACTTTCCACATAGCCCCTCAAGAAGGGAGGGAAGGCTTCGTCTTCAGCAATAGGTAAGAGGGATGAATGGGACCTCTGAGATTGCTGCCTCCCCATAAAAATGGGCCATATACACCAGGAGATAGCCACTGACGTCGAAAGGGTGCCCGGCTATCCTTGCAGTTGGCTTGTATACAGATTCTAGTCCTTTTCATGCGTCACAAGCTGAAGGGATGTCTGCAAACCATCCTGAGTAGTCTCCTAGAGAAAGCCCTAGTTCCTCCGACTCCTGTTCGCCGGAATGCCTCAGCATGCCTCTAGACATCCTCGAAATAGGCCACGCAGAGGTCACTGCTTCAAAATTTGACGGAGCCTTGGACCCATCTGGAACAATGACAGAGGAAACGCCCAGTCTCCCTGTGGCTTACTGGGAAAGTGGCCCTGGTTCTCCCGGAATACACCTCTGAGAAGCGGTCTCTTGGCCCAGCCAAGCCTTTCGAAGAGACGCTCCTGGAGGTGTCCCTCGTGAACTAGACCGGATTTGTACCTGACTTCCGTTTGAACCAACACGAGGGGTGGTTGAAAGGGGCCCATTCGCCTCCGCCGGTACGGTCTGTGAATGTACTCCCAGGTCCGCCGACGCAAAGACTGATTTTATATGGGGACTCGAAATAAAACCAGGAGACCTTACACCTCACAAGCTCGAGATGAGGCTCGCCAATTCCCCTGCAACTGCATGCATAGCAGATTCCGTGAGCCCCGTGGAAACATGGTTCTGGAGTACCGTTCGACTTTGCTTGATGGATGTATCGAGACACGTCCGCAAAATACACTGTCACCAAGTAGAGAGGGACCCTCTAGGTCATTGATGGTGCCACACCAGCATCCTGCGAAGGGAACTGGGTGTCTGACCATGGGCCCCAAATCAACTTTCGAATATGAGGCCCCCGCTTACCCCTGCATTGACTCCAGAGGCCATCCCCCGTTCCCCCATTCAAACACGACCTGAGGCTTTGACTCCCTTTAGGCAACTCCAGAGGTTCCCCACAGAGACACAACGGGCCCGCGAGATTCTAGAGAGGAGTACAGCCAAGTTGCGAGCACAGCAGCAACTCGAGTGTACTGCTCTCCGTGTACCCCAAATTGCCATCGAGCATGAGAGCTCGACGTCCCTGGCTTACAGACTCAAGACGTAGGTCCACCTTTCCACAAGTTCACCTCACGAGGAGGCATTCTCTCTACGCAATAGGTTATGAGGGAGGGACCCCATTGAGATTGGCTGCCTCAATGGGCATATACAACCGAGAAGCCCTGACTCGAAATGGAGGCGCTTTCGGCTTTCCTTGCAGTGGAGCTTGTGAATAACAGTCTATTCTTTCATCTCACAAAGACTGAAAGGTGATGTCTGGCAACACCACCCTGTGGAGTCACCTAGAGAAAGCCTAGGGTCCCCGACTCCTTTCGACGGAAATGCCTCACATTGCCTCTGACACCTATCGAGAGGCACGCAGAGCTCACTCACTGCGTTCAAAATTTGACGGAGCCTGAGAGACTCTCCTCTTGAACATGATTGACAGGAATCCCGCGAGTATCCCTGTGGCTACTGGGAAAAGGGAACCCTTGGGTCTCCCACTCATCAGCACCTCGCGAGGGAAGCGTTCCTTTTGTCCTTGCTCAAGCCTCGAAGAAGACTCCTTTGAGGTGGTCCCTTCGTTAATTAAATTATTGAAACCACGACAGGAGTCCTGACTTCGTTGAAATCCAAACACGAGGGTTGAAGGGCCATCCCACCCGCCGTAAGGTCGAGAGAAGAGTACCACCAGGATCCCCGCCGCAGACTGCGAGAAAAACCATGAGACATTCCTCCCTCCCAAGCGAGATGAGGCCCGATTCCCCTGCACACTGCATGCAGAGCAATTCCGTTGGAGCCTCACCTGAAACATGTCAGGAGCCGTCGACTTGCTGATGGAATGTCGAGACAGTCCGCCAAAAACACTGTCACAAGTAGAGAGTGGACCCTGAGGTCACACCAGCATCGCGAAGGAGCTCCATGGGCCCCAAATCAACTCGAGATGAAGGCCCGCTTCCTTCCTGCATTTAGACTCCAAAGAGCCATCCCCCATGTTCCCCAAATCAAACACGACCTGAGGCTTGACATCCCTTTAGGCAACTCCAGAGGTTCCCTCGAGAACAAACGGGCCGAGAAGTCTAGAGGGAGTACCAAGTTCAGCAGAGTAGCAACTCGAGGACTGCTCCCGTGTACCCCAAATTGCCTCGAGATGAGAAAGCTGATTCCCCCCTGGCTTAGACACTGCAACGACGTAGGCCACCTTTCCACAAGCCCCTCAAGAAGGAGGAGCTTCTCTCCTCAGCAATAGGTATGAGCAGGAGAGGGGAACCACCCGTGAGAATTGTGTCTGTCCTCAATGGGCATATACACTTGAGGAAGAAGCCCTGACATTCGAAAGGTTAGGCCGGCCGCCCCTCCGCCCTCCGGCCCTCCGCCTAGCCCAGAGGGCTTGCATGTTGGCTTGAATGCAGTCTAGTCTTTCATCTCACAAGCTGAATAGGGATGTCTGCTACCACCTGTGGGAGTCCCTAGAGAAAGCCCTAGGTCCCGACTCCTTTCGACGGAATGCCTCACATGCCTCTGACACCTCGAGAGGCACGCAGAGCTCACTGCTTCAAAATTTGACGGAGCCTGACTCCTCTTGAACAGTGACAGGAAAATCCCAGTATCCTGTGGCTGTACTGGAAAGGGACCCTGGTGTCTCCCGAACTCACCTCGAGAAGCGTTCCTTTTGCCCTGCCAACCTCGAAGAGACTCCTGAGGTGTCCCTCGTAACTCGACAGGAGTCCTGACTTCGTTGACCAACACGAGGGTTTGAAAGGGCGCCATCCCCCCCTACCCAGCCTCCCGTAAGTCGAGAATGTACCCAGGTCCCCGCCGCAACTCGAGAAAAACCATGAGACTTCCCCGCTCCAAGCGAGATTGAGGCCCGATTTCTCCCCTGCACTGCATGCAGAGCAATTCCGTGAGCCCCCTGAAACATGTTTCAGGAGCCTCGACTTGCTCTTGATGGATGTCGAGACAGTCCGCAAAAAAAAACACTGTCACACATTAGAAGAGGGACCCTGAGGTCACACTCAGCATCGCGAATTGGAGCTCCATGGGGCCCCAAATCAACTCGAGATGAGGCCCGCTTCCCCTGCATTGACTTTCCAGAGCCATCCCCCGTTCCCCATCAAACACGACCTGAGGCTTGACTCCCTTTAGGCAACTCCAGAGGTTCCACGCCGAGAACAACGGGCCCAAGTCTAGAGGAGTACCAAGTTGAGCAGAGCAACTCGAGGACTGCTCCCGTGTACCCCCAAAATTGCCTCGAGATGATGAGAGCTGACTAGCGCTCCCTGGCTTAGACTCAAGACGTAGGCCACCTTATCCACAAGCCCCCTCAAGAGGAGGCTTCTCTCAGCAATAGGGTATGAGGGAGGGACCCTGAGATTGCTGCCTCAATGGGCATATACACCGAGGAAGCCCTGACTCGAAAGGAGGCCCTGGCTTTCCTTTGCAGTGGCTTGAATACAGTCTAGTCTTTTCATCATCACACAAGCTGAAGGGATGTCTGCAACCACCTGTGGAGTCCCTAGAGAAAAGCTCTAGGGTGCCCCGACTCCTTTTTCGACGGAATAATGGCCCTCACATGCCTCTGACACCTCGAAGAGGCACGCAGAGCTCACTGCTTCAAAATTTGACGGAGCCTGACTTCCTCTTGAACATTGACAGAATCCTCCAGTATCCCAGTGTGGTGGCTACTGGTGACTAAGTGACCCCTGGGTCTCCCGAGTTCACCCTCGAGAAGCGTCTCCATTATTGCCCGTACCGGGCCAAGGCTCGAAGAGGGACTCCTGAGGTGTCCCTCGGTTTAAAACTCGACAGGAGTCCTGACTTCTCGTTGAACACTCAACACGAGCGGTTGAAGGGCCATTCCCATCATCTGCCCTAAGTCGAGAATGTAGTTACCCCAGGTCCCCCCTGCCGCAACTCCGAGAAAAACCAATGAGACTTCCCCCTCCAAGCGAGATGAGGCCCGATTCCCCTGCACTGCAATGCAGAGCAATTCCGTGAGCCCCCATGAATTACATGTCAGGAGCCTCGACTTGCTTGATGGATTGTCGAGACTCAGTCCGACAAAAACACTGTCACAAGTAGAGAGGGACCAAGCCTGAGGTCACACCAGCATCGCCGAAGGAGCTCCATGGGGCCCCCAATCAACTCGAGATGAGGCCCGCTTCCCCTGCATTGACTCCAGAGCCATCCCCCGTTCCCCATCAAAACACGACCCGTGAGGCTTGACTCCCTTTAGGCAACTCCAGAGGTTTTTCCCACGAGAACAACGGGCCAAGTCTAGAGGAGTACCAAGTTCAGCAGAGCAACTCGAGGACCTGCTCCGTTATACCCCAAATTTTTGCCTCGAGATGAGAGCTGACGCTCCCTGGCCTTAGACTCTAGACGTAGGCCCACCTTTCCACAAGCCCCTCAAGAGGAGGCTTCTCTCAGCAATAGGTATGAGAGGAGGGACCCTGAGATTGCTGCCTCAATGGGCAATATTATACACCGAGAAGCCGCTGACTCGAAAGGAGCCGGGTTTCCTTGCAGTGGCTTGTATACAGTCTAGTCTTTCATCTATGACAAGTGAGATGAAGGGATGTCTGCACCACCTGTGGAGTCCCTAGAGAAAGCCCTAGGTCCCCGACTCCTTCTCGACGGAATGCCTCACATTGCCTCTGACACCTCGAGAGGCACGCAGAGCTCACGCTTTCAAAATTTGGACGGAGCCGTAGACCTCTCTTGAACATTGACAGGAATCCCAGTATCCCTGTGGCTACTGGAAATGGGACCCTGGGTCTCCCGACTCACCTCGAGAAGAAGCGTCCCTTTTGCCCTGCCCCAAGCCTCGAAGAGACTCCTGAGGTTGTCCCTGGTAACTCGACAGGAAGTCCTGACTTCGTTGATGACCAAAACGAGGGAATTGAAGGGCCGATCCCCGCCGTAAAGTCTAGAGAATGTACCCCCCCCCCCCCCAGGTCCCCGCCGCAACTCGAGAAAAAACCATGAGACTTCCCCCACCCCCCCCCCCCCCCCCCCCCCCTCCAAGCGAGATGAGGCCCGATTCCCCTGCACTGCATGCAGAGCAATTCCGTGAGCCCCTGAAACATGTCAGGAGCCTCGACTTGCTTGATGGATGTCGAAGACAGTCCAGCAAAAACACTGTCACAAGTAGAGAGGGACCCTGAGGTCAACACCAGCATCGCGAAGGAGCCTCCATGGGCCCCAAATCAAGATCGAGATGAGGCCCGCTTCCCCTGCATTGACTCCAGAGCCATCCCCCGTTCCCCATCAAACACGACCTGAGGCTTGATCTCCCTTTAGGCAACTCCAGAGGATTCCCCGGAGAACAACGGGCCAAGTCTAGAGGAGAGTACCAAGTTCAGCAGAGCAACTCGAGGGACTGCTGTCAGTGTACCCCAAATTGCTCTCGAAGATGAGAGCTGACTCCATGGCTTACGACTCAAGACGTAGGCCACCTTTCCACAAGCCCTCAAAGAGGAATGGTCTTCTCTCAGCAATAGGTATATGAGGGAGGGACCCTGAGATTGCTGCCTCAATGGTGCATATACACCGAGAAGCCCTGACTCGAAAGGAGGCCGGGTACGTTTCCTTGCAGTGGCTTTTGAATACAGTCCAGTCTTTCATCTCTACAAGCTGAAGGGATGTTGCTGCACCACCTGTGGAGTCCCTAGAGAAAGCCCTAGGTCCCCCGACTCCTTTCGACGGAATGCCTCACATGCCCACTGACACCCATCGAGAGGCACGCAGAGCTCAAATGCTTCAAAATTTGACGGAGCCTGACTCCTCTATGAACATTGACAGGAATCCCAGTATCCCTGTGGCTACTGGAAAGGGACCTCTGGGTCTCCCGACTCACCTCGAGAAGGCGTTCCTTTTGCCCTGCCAAGCCTCGAAGAGACTCCTGAGGTGTCCCTCGTAAATACTCGACAGGAGTCCTGACTTCGTTGAACCAACACGAGGGTTGAAGGGCCATCCCCGCCGTAAGTCGAGAATGTACCCCAGGTCCCCGCCGCAACTCGAGAAAAACCATGAGACTTCCCCCTCCAGCGAGATGAGGCCCGATTCCCCTGCACTGCATGCAGAGCAATTCCGTGAGCCCCCTGAAACATGTCAGGAGCCTCGACTTGCTTGATGGATGTCGAGACAGTCCGCAAAACACTGTCACAAGTAGAGAGGGACCTGAGGTCACACCAGCATCGCGAAGGAGCTCCATGGGCCCCAAATCAACTCGAGATGAGGCCCCGCTTCCCCTGCATTGACTCCAGAGCCATCCCCCGTTCCCCATCAAACACGACCTGAGGCTTGACTCCCTTTAGGCAACTCCAGAGGTTCCCCTTGAGAACAACGGGCCAAGTCTAGAGGAGTACCAAGTTCAGCAGAGCAACTCGAGGGACTGCTCCGTGTACCCCAAATTGCCTCGAGATGAGAGCTGATTCCCTGGCTTAGACTCAAGACGTAGGCCACCTTTCCACAAGCCCCTCAAGAGGAGGCTTCTCTCAGCAATAGGTATGAGGGAGGGACCCTGAGATTGCTGCCTAAATGGGCATATACACCGAGAAGCCCTGACTCGAAAGGAGGCCGGCTTTCCTTGCAGTGGCTTGAATACAGTCTAGTCTTTCATCTCACAAGCTGAAGGGATGTCTGCACCACCTGTGGAGTCCATAGAGAAAGCCCTAGGTCCCCCGACTCCTTTCGACGGAATGCCTCACATGCCTCTGACACCACGAGAAGCACGCAGAGCTCAACTGCTTCAAAATTGGACGGAGCCTGACTCTCTCTTGAACATTGACAGGAATCCTCAGTATCCCTGTGGTCTACTAACTGGAAAAGGGACCCTGGGTCTCCCGACTCACCTCGAGAAGCGTTCCTTTTGCCCTGCCAAGCCTCGAAGAGACTCCTGAGGTGTCCCTCGTAACTCGACAGGAGATCCTGACTTCGTTGAACAAACACGAGGGTTGAAGGGCCATCCCCGCCGTAAGTCGAGAATGTACCCCAGGTCCCCGCCGCAACTCGAGAAAAACAATGAGACTTCCCCTCCAAGCGAGATGAGGCCCGATTCTCCTGCACTGCATGCAGAGCAATTCCGTGAGCCCCCTGAAACATGTCAGGAGCCTCGACTTGCTTGATGGATGTCGAGACAGTCCGCAAAAACACTGTCACAAGTAGAGAGGGACCCTGAGGTCACACCAGCATCGCGAAGGAGCTCCATGGGCCCCAAATCAACTCGAGATGAGGCCCGCTTCCCCTGCATTGACTCCAGAGCCATCCCCAGTTCCCCATCAAACACGACCTGAGGCTTGACTCCCTTTAGGCAACTCCAGAGGTTCCCGGAGAACAACGGGCCAAGTCTAGACGAGTACCAAGTTCAGCAGAGCAACTCGAGGACTGCTCCGTGTACCCCAAATTGCCTCGAGATGAGAGCTGATTCCCTGGCTTAGACTCAAGACGTAGGCCACCTTTCCACAAGCCCCTCAAGAGGAGGCTTCTCTCAGCAATAGGTATGAGGGAGGGACCCTGAGATTGCTGCCTCAATGGGCATATACACCCAGAAGCCCTGACTCGAAAGGAGGCCGGGTTTCCTTGCAGTGGCTTGAATACAGTCTAGTCTTTCATCTCACAAGGTGAAGGGATGTCTGCACCACCTGTGGAGTCCCTAGAGAAAGCCCTAGGTCCCCGACCTCTTTCGACGGAATGCCTCACATGCCTCTGACACCTTCGAGAGGCACGCAGAGCTCACTGCTTCAAAATTTGACGGAGCCTGACTCCTCTTGAACATTGACAGGAATCCCAGTATCCCTGTGGCTACTGGAAAGGGACCCTGGGTCTCCCGACTCACCTCGAGAAGCGTCCTTTTGCCCTGCCAAGCCTCGAAGAGACTCCTGAGGTGTCCCTCGTAACTCGACAGGAGTCTCCTGACTTCGTTGAACAAACACGAGGGTTTTTTTTTTGAAGGGCCATCCCCGCCGTAAGTCGAGAATGTACCCAGGTCCCCGCCGCAACTCGAGAAAAAACCATGAGACTTCCCCCTCCAAGCGAGATGAGGCCCGATTCCCCTGCACTGCATGCAGAGCAATTCCGTGAGCCCCCTGAAACATGTCAGGAGCCTCGACTTGCTTGATGGATGTCGAGACAGTCCGCAAAAACACTGTCACAAGTAGAGAGGGACCCTGAGGTCACACCAGCATCGCGAAGGAGCTCCATGGGCCCCAAATCAACTCGAGATGAGGCCCGCTTTCCCCTGCATTGACTCCAGAGCCATCCCCCGTTCCCCATCAAACACGACCTGAGGCTTGACTCCCTTTAGGCAACTCTAGAGGTTCCCCGAGAACAACGGGCCAAGTCTAGAGGAGTACCAAGTTCAGCAGAGCAACTCGAGGACTGCTCCGTGTACCCCAAATTGCCTCGAGATGAGAGCTGATGAAACTCCCTGGCTTAGACTCAAGACGTAGGCCACCTTTCCACAAGCCCCTCAAGAGGAGGCTTCTCTCAGCAATAGGTATGAGGGAGGGACCCTGAGATTGCTGCCTCAATGGGCATATACACCGAGAAGCCCTGACTCGAAAGGAGGCCGGGCTTTCCTTGCAGTGGCTTGAATACAGTCTAGTCTTTCATCTCACAAGGTGAAGGGATGTCTGCACCACCTGTGGAGTCCCTAGAGAAAAGCCCTAGGTCCCCGACTCCTTTCGACGGAATGCCTCACATGCCTCTGACACCTCGAGAGGCACGCAGAGCTCACTGCTTCAAAATTTGACGGAGCCTGACTCCTCTTGAACATTGACAGGAATCCCAGTATCCCTGTGGCTACTGGAAAGGGACCCTGGGTCTCCCGACTCACCTCGAGAAGCGAAGCGTCCCTTTTGCCCTGCCAAGCCTCGAAGAGACTCCTGAGGTGTCCCTCGTAACTCGACAGGAGTCCTGACTTTTCGTTGAACAAACACGAGGGTTGAAGGGCCATCCCCGCCGTAAGTCGAGAATGTACCCCAGGTCCCCGCCGCAACTCGAGAAAAACCATGAGACTTCCCCCTCCAAGCGAGATGAGGCCCGATTCCCCTGCACTGCATGCAGAGCAATTCCGTGAGCCCCCTGAAACATGTCAGGAGCCTCGACTTGCTTGAAGGATGTCGAGACAGTCCGCAAAAACACTGTCACAAGTAGAGAGGGACCCTGAGGTCACACCAGCATCGCGAAGGAGCTCCATGGGCCCCAAATCAACTCGAGATGAGGCCCGCTTCCCCTGCATTGACTCCAGAGCCATCCCCCGTTCCCATCAAACACGACCTGAGGCTTGACTCCCTTTAGGCAACTCCAGAGGTTCCCCGAGAACAACGGGCCAAGTCTAGAGGAGTACCAAGTTCAGCAGAGCAACTCGAGGACTGCTCCGTGTACCCCAAATTGCCTCGAGATGAGAGCTGATTCCCTGGCTTAGACTCAAGACGTAGGCCACCTTTCCACAAGCCCCTCAAGAGGAGGCTTCTCTCAGCAATAGGTATGAGGGAGGGACCCTGAGATTGCTGCCTCAATGGGCATATACACCGAGAAGCCCTGACTCGAAAGGAGGCCGGGTTTCCTTGCAGTGGCTTGAATACAGTCTAGTCTTTCATCTCACAAGCTGAAGGGATGTCTGCACCACCTGTGGAGTCCCTAGAGAAAGCCCTAGGTCCCCGACTCCTTTCGACGGAATGCCTCACATGCCTCTGACACCTCGAGAGGCACGCAGAGCTCACTGCTTCAAAATTTGACGGAGCCTGACTCCTCTTGAACATTGACAGGAATCCCAGTATCCCTGTGGCTACTGGAAAGGGACCCTGGGTCTCCACGACCTCACCTCGAGAAGCGTTCCTTTTTGCCCTGCCAAGCCTCGAAGAGACTCCTGAGGTGTCCCTCGTAACTCGACAGGACTCCTGACTTCGTTGAACCAACACGAGGGTTTGAAGGGCCATCCCCGCCGTAAGTCGAGAATGTACCCCAGGTCCCCGCCGCAACTCGAGAAAAACCATGAGACTTCCCCCTCCAAGCGAGATGAGGCCCGATTCCCCTGCACTGCATGCAGAGCAATTCCGTGAGCCCCCTGAAACATGTCAGGAGCCCGCTCGACTTGCTTGATGGATGTCGAGACAGTCCGCAAAAAAAAACACTGTCACAAGTAGAGAGGGGACCCTGAGGTCACACCAGCATCGCGAAGGAGCTCCATGGGCCCCAAATCAACTCGAGATGAGGCCCGCTTCCCCTGCATTGACTCCAGAGCCATCCCCCGTTCCCCATCAAACACGACCTGAGGCTTGACTCCCTTTAGGCAACTCCAGAGGTTCCCCGAGAAACAACGGGCCAAGTCTAGAGGAGTACCAAGTTCAGCAGAGCAACTCGAGGACTGCTCCGTGTACCCCAAATTGCCTCGAGATGAGAGCTGATTCCCTGGCTTAGACTCAAGACGTAGGCCACCTTTCCACAAGCCCCTCAAGAGGAGGCTTCTCTCAGCAATAGGTATGAGGGAGGGACCCTGAGATTGCTGCCTCAATGGGCATATACACCGAGAAGCCCTGACTCGAAAGGAGGCCGGCTTTCCTTTGCAGTGGCTTGAATACAGTCTAGTCTTTCATCTCACAAGCTGAAGGGATGTCTGCACCACCTGTGGAGTCCTAGAGAAAGCCCTAGGTCCCCGACTCCTTTCGACGGAATGCCTCACATGCCTCTGACACCTCGAGAGGCACGCAGAGCTCACTGCTTTCAAAATTTGACGGAGCCTGACTCCTCTTGAACATTGACAGGAATCCCAGTATCCCTGTGGCTACTGGAAAGGGACCCTGGGTCTCCCGACTCACCTCGAGAAAGCGTTCCTTTTGCCCTGCCAAGCCTCGAAGAGACTCCTGAGGTGTCCCTCGTAACTCGACAGGAGTCCTGACTTCGTTGAACCAACACGAGGGTTGAAGGGCCATCCCCGCCGTAAGTCGAGAATGTACCCCAGGTCCCCGCCGCAACTCGAGAAAAACCATGAGACTTCCCCCTCCAAGCGAGAGATGAGGCCCGATTCCCCTGCACTGCATGCAGAGCAATTCCGTGAGCCCCCTGAAACATGTCAGGAGCCTCGACTTGCTTGATGGATGTCGAGACAGTCCGCAAAAAAAACTGTCACAAGTAGAGAGGGACCCTGAGGTCACACCAGCATCGCGAAGGAGCTCCATGGGCCCCAAAAATCAACTCGAGATGAGGCCCGCTTCCCCTGCATTGACTCCAGAGCCATCCCCCGTTCCCCATCAAACACGACCTGAGGCTTGACTCCCTTTAGGCAACTCCAGAGGTTCCCCCGAACGAGAACAACGGGCCAAGTCTAGAGGAGTACCCAAGTTCAGCAGAGCAACTCGAGGACTGCTCCGTGTGTACCCCAAATTGCCTCGAGATGAGAGCTGATTCCCTGGCTTAGACTCAAGACGTAGGCCACCTTTTCCACAAGCCCCTCAAGAGGAGGCTTCTCTCAGCAATAGGTATGAGGGAGGGACCCTGAGATTGCTGCCTCAATGGGCATATACACCGAGAAGCCCTGACTCGAAAGGAGGCCGGCTTTCCCTGCAGTGGCTTGAATACAGTCTAGTCTTTCATCTCACAAGCTGAAGGGATGTCTGCACCACCTGTGGAGTCCCTAGAGAAAGCCCTAGGTCCCCGACTCCTTTCGACGGAATGCCTCACATGCCTCTGACACCTCGAGAGGCACGCAGAGCTCACTGCTTCAAAATTTGACGGAGCCTGACTCCTCTTGAACATTGACAGGAATCCCAGTATCCCTGTGGCTACTGGAAAGGGACCCTGGGTCTCCCGACTCACCTCGAGAAGCGTTCCTTTTGCCCTGCCAAGCCTCGAAGAGACTCCTGAGGTGTCCCTCGTAACTCGACAGGAGTCCTGACTTCGTTGAACCAACACGAGGGTTGAAGGGCCATCCCCGCCGTAAGTCGAGAATGTACCCCAGGTCCCCCGCCGCAACTCGAGAAAAAAAAACCATGAGACTTCCCCCTCCAAGCGAGATGAGGCCCCGATTCCCCTGCACTGCATGCAGAGCAATTCCGTGAGCCCCCTGAAACATGTCAGGAGCCTCGACTTGCTTGATGGATGTCGAGACAGTCCGCAAAAACACTGTCACAAGTAGAGAGGGACCCTGAGGTCACACCAGCATCGCGAAGGAGCTCCATGGGCCCCAAATCAACTCGAGATGAGGCCCGCTTCCCCTGCATTGACTCCAGAGCCATCCCCCGTTCCCCATCAAACACGACCTGAGGCTTGACTCCTTTAGGCAACTCCAGAGGTTCCCCGAGAACAACGGGCCAAGTCTAGAGGAGTACCAAGTTCAGCAGAGCAACTCGAGGACTGCTCCGTGTACCCCAAATTGCCTCGAGATGAGAGCTGATTCCCTGGCTTAGACTCAAGACGTAGGCCACCTTTCCACAAGCCCCTCAAGAGGAGGCTTCTCTCAGCAATAGGTATGAGGGAGGGACCCTGAGATTGCTGCCTCAATGGGCATATACACCGAGAAGCCCTGACTCGAAAGGAGGCCGGCTTTCCTTGCAGTGGCTTGAATACAGTCTAGTCTTTCATCTCACAAGCTGAAGGGATGTCTGCACCACCTGTGGAGTCCCTAGAGAAAGCCCTAGGTCCCCGACTCCTTTCGACGGAATGCCTCACATGCCTCTGACACCTCGAGAGGCACGCAGAGCTCACTGCTTCAAAATTTGACGGAGCCTGACTCCTCTTGAACATTGACAGGAATCCCAGTATCCCTGTGGCTACTGGAAAGGGACCCTGGGTCTCCCGACTCACCTCGAGAAGCGTTCCTTTTGCCCTGCCAAGCCTCGAAGAGACTCCTGAGGTGTCCCTCGTAACTCGACAGGAGTCCTGACTTCGTTGAACAAACACGAGGGTTGAAGGGCCATCCCCGCCGTAAGTCGAGAATGTACCCCAGGTCCCCGCCGCAACTCGAGAAAAACCATGAGACTTCCCCCTCCAAGCGAGATGAGGCCCGATTCCCCTGCACTGCATGCAGAGCAATTCCGTGAGCCCCCTGAAACATGTCAGGAGCCTCGACTTGCTTGATGGATGTCGAGACAGTCCGCAAAAACACTGTCACAAGTAGAGAGGGACCCTGAGGTCACACCAGCATCGCGAAGGAGCTCCATGGGCCCCAAATCAACTCGAGATGAGGCCCGCTTCCCCTGCATTGACTCCAGAGCCATCCCCCGTTCCCCATCAAACACGACCTGAGGCTTGACTCCCTTTAGGCAACTCCAGAGGTTCCCCGAGAACAACGGGCCAAGTCTAGAGGAGTACCAAGTTCAGCAGAGCAACTCGAGGACTGCTCCGTGTACCCCAAATTGCCTCGAGATGAGAGCTGATTCCCTGGCTTAGACTCAAGACGTAGGCCACCTTTCCACAAGCCCCTCAAGAGGAGGCTTCTCTCAGCAATAGGTATGAGGGAGGGACCCTGAGATTGCTGCCTCAATGGGCATATACACCGAGAAGCCCTGACTCGAAAGGAGGCCGGCTTTCCTTGCAGTGGCTTGAATACAGTCTAGTCTTTCATCTCACAAGCTGAAGGGATGTCTGCACCACCTGTGGAGTCCCTAGAGAAAGCCCTAGGTCCCCGACTCCTTTCGACGGAATGCCTCACATGCCTCTGACACCTCGAGAGGCACGCAGAGCTCACTGCTTCAAAATTTGACGGAGCCTGACTCCTCTTGAACATTGACAGGAATCCCAGTATCCCTGTGGCTACTGGAAAGGGACCCTGGGTCTCCCGACTCACCTCGAGAAGCGTTCCTTTTGCCCTGCCAAGCCTCGAAGAGACTCCTGAGGTGTCCCTCGTAACTCGACAGGAGTCCTGACTTCGTTGAACCAAACACGAGGGTTGAAGGGCCATCCCCGCCGTAAGTCGAGAATGTACCCCAGGTCCCCGCCGCAACTCGAGAAAAAACCATGAGACTTCCCCTCCAAGCGAGATGAGGCCCGATTCCCCTGCACTGCATGCAGAGCAATTCCGTGAGCCCCCTGAAACATGTCAGGAGCCTCGACTTGCTTGATGGATGTCGAGACAGTCCGCAAAAACACTGTCACAAGTAGAGAGGGACCCTGAGGTCACACCAGCATCGCGAAGGAGCTCCATGGGCCCCAAATCAACTCGAGATGAGGCCCGCTTCCCCTGCATTGACTCCAGAGCCATCCCCCGTTCCCCATCAAACACGACCTGAGGCTTGACTCCCTTTAGGCAACTCCAGAGGTTCCCCGAGAACAACGGGCCAAGTTAGAGGAGTACCAAGTTCAGCAGAGCAACTCGAGGACTGCTCCGTGTACCCCAAATTGCCTCGAGATGAGAGCTGATTCCCTGGCTTAGACTCAAGACGTAGGCCACCTTTCCACAAGCCCCTCAAGAGGAGGCTTCTCTCAGCAATAGGTATGAGGGAGGGACCCTGAGATTGCTGCCTCAATGGGCATATACACCGAGAAGCCCTGACTCGAAAGGAGGCCGGCTTTCCTTGCAGTGGCTTGAAAACAGTCTAGTCTTTCATCTCACAAGCTGAAGGGATGTCTGCACCACCTGTGGAGTCCCTAGAGAAAGCCCTAGGTCCCCGACTCCTTTCGACGGAATGCCTCACATGCCTCTGACACCTCGAGAGGCACGCAGAGCTCACTGCTTCAAAATTTGACGGAGCCTGACTCCTCTTGAACATTGACAGGAATCCCAGTATCCCTGTGGCTACTGGAAAGGGACCCTGGGTCTCCCGACTCACCTCGAGAAGCGTTCCTTTTGCCCTGCCAAGCCTCGAAGAGACTCCTGAGGTGTCCCTCGTAACTCGACAGGAGTCCTGACTTCGTTGAACCAACACGAGGGTTGAAGGGCCATCCCCGCCGTAAGTCGAGAATGTACCCCAGGTCCCCGCCGCAACTCGAGAAAAAAACCATGAGACTTCCCCCTCCAAGCGAGATGAGGCCCGATTCCCCTGCACTGCATGCAGAGCAATTCCGTGAGCCCCCTGAAACATGTCAGGAGCCTCGACTTGCTTGATGGATGTCGAGACAGTCCGCAAAAACACTGTCACAAGTAGAGAGGGACCCTGAGGTCACACCAGCATCGCGAAGGAGCTCCATGGGCCCCAAATCAACTCGAGATGAGGCCCGCTTCCCCTGCATTGACTCCAGAGCCATCCCCCGTTCCCCATCAAACACGACCTGAGGCTTGACTCCCTTTAGGCAACTCCAGAGGTTCCCCGAGAACAACGGGCCAAGTCTAGAGGAGTACCAAGTTCAGCAGAGCAACTCGAGGACTGCTCCGTGTACCCCAAATTGCCTCGAGATGAGAGCTGATTCCCTGGCTTAGACTCAAGACGTAGGCCACCTTTCCACAAGCCCCTCAAGAGGAGGCTTCTCTCAGCAATAGGTATGAGGGAGGGACCCTGAGATTGCTGCCTCAATGGGCATATACACCGAGAAGCCCTGACTCGAAAGGAGGCCGGCTTTCCTTGCAGTGGCTTGAATACAGTCTAGTCTTTCATCTCACAAGCTGAAGGGATGTCTGCACCACCTGTGGAGTCCCTAGAGAAAGCCCTAGGTCCCCGACTCCTTTCGACGGAATGCCTCACATGCCTCTGACACCTCGAGAGGCACGCAGAGCTCACTGCTTCAAAATTTGACGGAGCCTGACTCCTCTTGAACATTGACAGGAATCCCAGTATCCCTGTGGCTACTGGAAAGGGACCCTGGGTCTCCCGACTCACCTCGAGAAGCGTTCCTTTTGCCCTGCCAAGCCTCGAAGAGACTCCTGAGGTGTCCCTCGTAACTCGACAGGAGTCCTGACTTCGTTGAACCAAACACGAGGGTTGAAGGGCCATCCCCGCCGTAAGTCGAGAATGTACCCCAGGTCCCCGCCGCAACTCGAGAAAAAACCATGAGACTTCCCCCTCCAAGCGAGATGAGGCCCGATTCCCCTGCACTGCATGCAGAGCAATTCCGTGAGCCCCCTGAAACATGTCAGGAGCCTCGACTTGCTTGATGGATGTCGAGACAGTCCGCAAAAACACTGTCACAAGTAGAGAGGGACCCTGAGGTCACACCAGCATCGCGAAGGAGCTCCATGGGCCCCAAATCAACTCGAGATGAGGCCCGCTTCCCCTGCATTGACTCCAGAGCCATCCCCCGTTCCCCATCAAACACGACCTGAGGCTTGACTCCCTTTAGGCAACTCCAGAGGTTCCCCGAGAACAACGGGCCAAGTCTAGAGGAGTACCAAGTTCAGCAGAGCAACTCGAGGACTGCTCCGTGTACCCCAAATTGCCTCGAGATGAGAGCTGATTCCCTGGCTTAGACTCAAGACGTAGGCCACCTTTCCACAAGCCCCTCAAGAGGAGGCTTCTCTCAGCAATAGGTATGAGGGGAGGGACCCTGAGATTGCTGCCTCAATGGGCATATACACCGAGAAGCCCTGACTCGAAAGGAGGCCGGCTTTCCTTGCAGTGGCTTGAATACAGTCTAGTCTTTCATCTCACAAGCTGAAGGGATGTCTGCACCACCTGTGGAGTCCCTAGAGAAAGCCCTAGGTCCCCGACTCCTTTCGACGGAATGCCTCACATGCCTCTGACACCTCGAGAGGCACGCAGAGCTCACTGCTTCAAAATTTGACGGAGCCTGACTCCTCTTGAACATTGACAGGAATCCCAGTATCCCTGTGGCTACTGGAAAGGGACCCTGGGTCTCCCCCGACTCACCTCGAGAAGCGTTCCTTTTGCCCTGCCAAGCCTCGAAGAGACTCCTGAGGTGTCCCTCGTAACTCGACAGGAGTCCTGACTTCGTTGAACCAACACGAGGGTTGAAGGGCCATCCCCGCCGTAAGTCGAGAATGTACCCCAGGTCCCCGCCGCAACTCGAGAAAAACCATGAGACTTCCCCCTCCAAGCGAGATGAGGCCCGATTCCCCTGCACTGCATGCAGAGCAATTCCGTGAGCCCCCTGAAACATGTCAGGAGCCTCGACTTGCTTGATGGATGTCGAGACAGTCCGCAAAAAAAACACTGTCACAAGTAGAGAGGGACCCTGAGGTCACACCAGCATCGCGAAGGAGCTCCATGGGCCCCAAATCAACTCGAGATGAGGCCCGCTTCCCCCTGCATTGACTCCAGAGCCATCCCCCCGTTCCCCATCAAACACGACCTGAGGCTTGACTCCCTTTAGGCAACTCCAGAGGTTCCCCGAGAACAACGGGCCAAGTCTAGAGGAGTACCAAGTTCAGCAGAGCAACTCGAGGACTGCTCCGTGTACCCCAAATTGCCTCGAGATGAGAGCTGATTCCCTGGCTTAGACTCAAGACGTAGGCCACCTTTCCACAAGCCCCTCAAGAGGAGGCTTCTCTCAGCAATAGGTATGAGGGAGGGACCCTGAGATTGCTGCCTCAATGGGCATATACACCGAGAAAGCCCTGACTCGAAAGGAGGCCGGCTTTCCTTGCAGTGGCTTGAATACAGTCTAGTCTTTCATCTCACAAGCTGAAGGGATGTCTGCACCACCTGTGGAGTCCCTAGAGAAAGCCCTAGGTCCCCGACTCCTTTCGACGGAATGCCTCACATGCCTCTGACACCTCGAGAGGCACGCAGAGCTCACTGCTTCAAAATTTGACGGAGCCTGACTCCTCTTGAACATTGACAGGAATCCCAGTATCCCTGTGGCTACTGGAAAGGGACCCTGGGTCTCCCGACTCACCTCGAGAAGCGTTCCTTTTGCCCTGCCAAGCCTCGAAGAGACTCCTGAGGTGTCCCTCGTAACTCGACAGGAGTCCTGACTTCGTTGAACCAACACGAGGGTTGAAGGGCCATCCCCGCCGTAAGTCGAGAATGTACCCCAGGTCCCCCGCCGCAACTCGAGAAAAAACCATGAGACTTCCCCCTCCAAGCGAGATGAGGCCCGATTCCCCTGCACTGCATGCAGAGCAATTCCGTGAGCCCCCTGAAACATGTCAGGAGCCTCGACTTGCTTGATGGATGTCGAGACAGTCCGCAAAAACACTGTCACAAGTAGAGAGGGACCCTGAGGTCACACCAGCATCGCGAAGGAGCTCCATGGGCCCCCAAAATCAACTCGAGATGAGGCCCGCTTCCCCTGCATTGACTCCAGAGCCATCCCCCGTTCCCCATCAAACACGACCTGAGGCTTGACTCCCTTTAGGCAACTCCAGAGGTTCCCCGAGAACAACGGGCCAAGTCTAGAGGAGTACCAAGTTCAGCAGAGCAACTCGAGGACTGCTCCGTGTACCCCAAATTGCCTCGAGATGAGAGCTGATTCCCTGGCTTAGACTCAAGACGTAGGCCACCTTTCCACAAGCCCCTCAAGAGGAGGCTTCTCTCAGCAATAGGTATGAGGGAGGGACCCTGAGATTGCTGCCTCAATGGGCATATACACCGAGAAGCCCTGACTCGAAAGGAGGCCGGGTTTCCTTGCAGTGGCTTGAATACAGTCTAGTCTTTCATCTCACAAGCTGAAGGGATGTCTGCACCACCTGTGGAGTCCCTAGAGAAAGCCCTAGGTCCCCGACTCCTTTCGACGGAATGCCTCACATGCCTCTGACACCTCGAGAGGCACGCAGAGCTCACTGCTTCAAAATTTGACGGAGCCTGACTCCTCTTGAACATTGACAGGAATCCCAGTATCCCTGTGGCTACTGGAAAGGGACCCTGGGTCTCCCGACTCACCTCGAGAAGCGTTCCTTTTGCCCTGCCAAGCCTCGAAGAGACTCCTGAGGTGTCCCTCGTAACTCGACAGGAGTCCTGACTTCGTTGAACCAACACGAGGGTTGAAGGGCCATCCCCGCCGTAAGTCGAGAATGTACCCCAGGTCCCCGCCGCAACTCGAGAAAAACCATGAGACTTCCCCCTCCATGCGAGATGAGGCCCGATTCCCCTGCACTGCATGCAGAGCAATTCCGTGAGCCCCCTGAAACATGTCAGGAGCCTCGACTTGCTTGATGGATGTCGAGACAGTCCGCAAAAACACTGTCACAAGTAGAGAGGGACCCTGAGGTCACACCAGCATCGCGAAGGAGCTCCATGGGCCCCAAATCAACTCGAGATGAGGCCCGCTTCCCCTGCATTGACTCCAGAGCCATCCCCCGTTCCCCATCAAACACGACTGAGGCTTGACTCCCTTTAGGCAACTCCAGAGGTTCCCCGAGAACAACGGGCCAAGTCTAGAGGAGTACCAAGTTCAGCAGAGCAACTCGAGGACTGCTCCGTGTACCCCAAATTGCCTCGAGATGAGAGCTGATTCCTGGCTTAGACTCAAGACGTAGGCCACCTTTCCACAAGCCCCTCAAGAGGAGGCTTCTCTCAGCAATAGGTATGAGGGAGGGACCCTGAGATTGCTGCCTCAATGGGCATATACACCGAGAAGCCCTGACTCGAAAAGGAGGCCGGGCTTTCCTTGCAGTGGCTTGAATACAGTCTAGTCTTTCATCTCACAAGCTGAAGGGATGTCTGCACCCACCTGTGGAGTCCCCCTAGAGAAAGCCCTAGCCTGACTTCATCTTGGAACATTGACAGGAATCCGCAGTCTTGTCCCTGTGGCTACTGGAATGGGGGTCGCCTGGGTCTCCCGACTCACCTACGTACTAGGAAGCGTCCGCATTTTGCCCTGCCAAATCCTCGAAGAGACTGCCTGAGGTGCTTCCTGAGACCTCGACAGGAAGTCCTGACTTCGTTTTAGAGTACCAAACTCGAGGGGTTGAAGGGCCATCATCCGCAGTAAGTCGAGAATGTTACCCCAGGTCCCCGCGCGCATCTTCGAGAAAAACCATGAGACTTCCCCATACAAGCATAGATGAGTGCCTCCGATTTCCCTGCACTGCAGTGCAGAGCAATTCCGTGAGCCCTCTGAAACATGGTCTGGGAGCCTCCGATCTTGCTGATGGTTGTCGTGGACAGTCCGACAAATAAACACTGTCACATGTTAGAGAGGGTCCCTGACTTACACACCAGCATCGCGAAAGTGAGCTCCATGGGCCCCAAATCAACTCGAGTTGAGGCCCGCTTCCACTACATTTGACTCCAGAGCCTTCCCCCGTTCCTCATCAATCACGGAACTGAGGCTTGACTACCTGTAGGCAACTCCACGATGGTTCCCGAGTACAAGGGGCTCATCGTCTAGAGGGAGTACCTAATGTTCAGCAGAGCAAGTCGATGAATGCTCAGTGTACCCAAATTGCCTCGTGATGAGAGCTGATTCCCTGCTTAGACTCAAGACGTAGGCCTCATCCTTTCCACAAAGACCCTCATATAGGATCGGTGGATTTCTTCTCCAGCAATAGTATTAGGTGAAGCGGGACTCTGAGATTGCTGCCTCAATGGGCAGTATCACCGAGAGAGAAGCCCCTGACTCGAAAGGATGGTTCCGGCTTTCCTTGCAGTGGCTTGAATACAGTTCTTGTCTTTCATCTAACACAGGCTGAAGAGGATGTCTGGCACCACGTGTGAGAGGCCCTGTAGAGAAAGCTCTAGGTTCCCCGACTTCCTTATCGACGGAATGCCTAACATGCCTATGACACCTCGAGAGTCACGCAGAGCTCACTGCTTCCAAAAATGTGACGGTGCCTGGACTCCTCTTGAACATTGACAGGAATTCCACAGTATCCCTG
This sequence comes from Odocoileus hemionus, assembly GCA_020976825.1. Classification (NCBI taxonomy): domain Eukaryota; kingdom Metazoa; phylum Chordata; class Mammalia; order Artiodactyla; family Cervidae; genus Odocoileus; species Odocoileus hemionus. The sequence goes on from JAJLRB010001779.1 coordinate 22,950, forward strand.
TTTGTCTACCGGGAAAGGGGCCCTGGGTCTCCCGAATCACGCGAGCAGCAGTTCCTTTTGGCCCTGCCACAAGCCTCGAAGAGACTCCTGAAGTTGTCCCTCTGTGAACTCGACAGGAGGCATGATCTTCGTTGAACCAAAACGTAGGGTTGTAGGGCCAGCCCCGCCGTAAGTCGAGAAATGTACCCCAATTGTCCCCGCCGCAAACCTCTGAGAAAAACCATGGAAGCCTTCCCCCTCCAAGCCGAGGATGAGGCCCGTATTCTCCTGCACTGCATGCATGATGCAATTCCAGTGATGTGACCCCGTGAATACATTGTAAGGCGCCTCACGACTTGCTTGATGGATGTCGAGACAGTCCGCGCAATAACACAGTCACACGTGAGTGTGGGACCCTGAGGTCACACCGGCATGGCGACCGGAGCTACATGGGCCCCAACATTCCAACTCGATGATGAGGCTCCGCTTCCCCTTGCATTGACTCCAGAGCATCCCCCGTTCCCCCCATCAAAACACGACCTGAGGCTTGACTCCTGTTTAGGAAACTTCCAGCGGTTCCCCGGAGTGATAACAACGGGCCAAAAGTTCTAGAGGAACACCTAGTGTTTCAGCGAAAAAAAAAAGCAACTCTCGCAGGACCTGCTCCGTTCTACAAACCACAAAAAAATATATGCCATCGAGATGAGAGCGTGAATTCCTTGGCTTAATAGGACTCTCCAGCACCATGATTGGCCCAAACTTTCCAATAGCCCCACCCTCGCCCCCCCCCCCCCCCCACAGTCACCCCCCCCCCCCCCTCAGGACGGAGGCTCTCTCCTTCAGCAATTGGTAATGTGGGAGGGGACCCGGGAGATGTTGCTGCCTCTCAATGGTCATATTACACCGAGACAAGCCCTGACTCCGAAATAGAAGGCTTGGGGTTTTCCCTTTCTGTGGCCTTTGATTATCAGTCCAAAGTCTTTCTATCCTCACAAGGTTGAATGTGTATGTCCTGCACAACCTGTGAAGTCCTAGAGATAGCCCTAGGTCGATCCTTTCGACGGAATGCCTCAAGGGCCTCTGACACCTAGAGATGGCACGCAGAGCTCACTGTTCAAAATGTGACGGAGGCCTGAATCCTCTTGAACATTGACAGGAATCCCAGTATCCCCTGTGGCTACTGGAAGGGGGCCCTGGGTCTCCACGACTCACCTCGAAGAAGCGTTCCTTTTGCCTGCCACAGCCTTGAGAGACTCCCTGAGGAGTCCCCGGAATCGACAGGAGTTCTGACTTCGTTGAACCAACCACGAGGTTGAAGGGCCATCCCGCCGTATAGAGTCGAGAATGTACCCCTGGTCCCCGACGCCGCAACTCGAGAAAAACCATGAGAATTCCCCCTCCAAGCGTGGATGAGGGACCGATTCCCTGCAATGCTGCAGAGCAATTCCGTGAGCCCCTGAACATGTCAGGAGCCTCCGACTTGCTGGATGGATTTCGAGACCAGTCACGATACTAAAACACTTTGGTCACAAGTATGAGAGCGGAACCTCCTGAGTTCACAGACCTGCAGCATCATTGCGATAGTGTGGTCCAATAAGGGGCCTCCTAAGTGTCATACTCGAGATGCAACTCAGGTCCCCGACTCTTCGTCCTACAATTTTGACTCTCCAGTGTTAGACATCCCCCGTTCTCACTCGATGTCACTGAACTTGAGGCTTGACGCTCCCTTTAGCCAAGCTCCCAGTAGGATTTCCCCAGCACTCGGATGATGCCAATACGGCGCCAAGTCTAGAGGAGTACTCCGAAGGCTTCTTAGACAGCAGCATCGTAGAGGTCATGCTTGTGCTCCGGGCCTGCTACCCAGATATTGCATCGTGCCGAGACTGAGAGCTGATTGTCGGCCTGTGAGGGACTTGGACTCGCAAGCCGTTTAGGGCCACCTTTCCAGCAAGACCCTCAGATAGAGGAGGCATTCTGTCTTTCTAGCAATACGATATGAGGGACGGGGACCTCTTGAGAAAGGAAGGATGTCTTGCCTTTCCAAATGCTGAGAAATTAAACTCTCTCTAGACTACGAGGTAAGCCCCTGACTCGACAAGGAGGCCGGCTTTACCTTGCCAGTGGCGTTGAATACTAGTCATCTAGTCTTTCATTCTCACAGATGCCTGGAAGGGTTGCCGAGTGTAACTGCATCCTCCGCATGTGGAGGGTCCAATCCGCAGCTAGAGAATAGCCCCTCTGTTACAGGTCTCCCTAGATACTACTTTCGCATTGACTGTGACTTAGCTCACTTCAGATATGCCGCTCATGACACTTCCGAGAGAAAGCGACAGCTCGCAGAGATCACTTGCTTTCAAAATGTGTATCGGAGCATGTACTCCTCTGTTGTACACTTGACAGTGAAATCCAGCTTATCACATATTGGCTATTGGACTGAGGGGCCACCTGCGGTACATCACGATGTCAGGCTGGTGCACCTCTCGAGGAAGCATTTCCTTTTTGACTCGGTTGCACCAATGCCCTCGTAGAGGTGACGCCTGATGTATAGGTTCCCTCCGTAATCTACGTTCTCCAGGGAGTCCGGACTCTCGTTGCAAGGGTCCGCAAATCGACGAAGGGTCGATGGAACGTGTGGACCATACCACGCCGTAAAGTACAGACCAGAATGTACCGCAGGTCCCCGACCCGCACCTATCATCGAGGGGAAAATAACCTATTGCAGACTTCACCCCTCCCAAGTCGTAGCATGATGCACGATTCCCCTGCCACTGGTGCTATGCAGAGGCCAACTTCACACCGTGAGGCACCCACTCTGTCAAATCATCGTCAGCGAGACTCGGGGGACTTGCTTGTATGGATGTCGATGTTTCAAGTTACGCATAATAAACCCAACGTGGTCAACATCAGTACGAGGATTGTGGGACTCATGCAGGTCAAAACCAGCTATCGCGAATGGAGCTCACATGTTTTTGGGCCCAAATCAAATACTCGACCGGATGACGGCCCGCTTCCCTGCATGCTTTTGACTCCAGAGCCTTATCCACCTGTGTTCCCCATTCGCATTAGACACGTCCTGAACTGGCACTTGGACCTCCTCTTTAGGCCAAACTCTCTGATTGAGGTGTGTCGCACTGTGTAAACAATCTGGCCACAGTCTATCGATGGTAGAAAGCCAAGTTCAGGTAGAAGCTCAACTCTGAGGATCTGACATTTTACTGCGTATCGATACCCAAATCTGCGTCCTGCACGATGAGAGGCTTGATTCCTAAGGCTATAGACTGCAGAGACGTTGGCCACCTTTTCCACAAGCCCGTCAAGGGCAGGCTTTCTCTCAGCTACATAGTATCGATGGGAGGTGTATCCTGAGTGTGTTTGCTGCACTCAGATGGGCAAGATAGCACCGGAGATAGCTACTGAAGTCGGAAGAGGAGGCCGGCTTCTCCTTGCCAGTGGCTTGCATACTGTCTAGGCTTTCAGTCTCAGATCGAAGCTGAAGGGAGTCTGACAGACTACCTGTGGTAGTCCACTACGAGTAAAAGACCTAGGTCCTCGATGCTCCTTTCTCAGACGAGCTGATGCCTCCACATGCCTCTGACACTCTACGATTGAGGAACGCGCAGAGCTCCTGCGATCAAAATTTGTGATCGGAGCCATCGACTCCTGATTGAACATTGACAGGAATTCACATCCCCCAGCAGTAGCCCTGTGGCTACTGAGAGAACTTATGGAAATGGCGCAGGCCCTGGGTCGTCCAGCCACTCACCTCGAGCGAACGCGTTCTCGTGTGTTTAGCCACTTGCCAAGTCCTCTCGACCTGGGATTAGAGTTAGAGACTCCTGAGTGTCCCTAACGTCAATTTCTCGATCAGAGATTGGATCCTGGAATATCGTTGAACCTGAAAACACGCAAGGAGGTTGTGAAGGGCCTTCCTCCGCCGTAGAGTCTGAAGACATGTACCACCAGTTCCCCCGACTTTTCAGTCCGGCAACTCGAGACAAAACCATTGACGAATTCACCCCATCCAAGCCGATATGAGGCTTATAGTACTAATTGATTCCCGCAATGACTTATGTTGTTATGTGTTACCCCTGCACTGCATATTCCGTGGCAGAGCAATAAAGCAATCCGTGAGCGCCCCCCCTGAAACATTGTCTAGGAGCCTCCCCCATGACTTGCTTGATGGATGTCCGAGAAGACAGTCCGCAAAAACAAAAACACTCACAAGTAGAGGAGGGGACCCTGAGGTCACACCAGCATCGTGCGGATTAGGATGCTCCATGGGCCCCCCAAATCAAATCGATGATTGAGGCCGCCGCTTCCCCTCTGCATTTGGACTCCAGAGCCATCCCCCGTTGTCCCCATTACAAACACGACATGAGGCTTGACAATCCCTTTAGGCAACTCCAGAGGTTCCCCGGAGAAAGGGAAAAGGGACAAACAGTAAAAGAAGGGCGGGCCAAGTCTAGAGGAGTACCAAGTTCAGCAAGAGCAGACTCGAGGACTGCCTGCTCCGTGTTTTTTTTGTACCCCAAATTGCCTCGAGATGAGAGCTTGAAGAGCTGATTCCCTGGCTTTAGACTCAATATAGACGTAGGGCCACCTTTCCCACAAGGACCCCTCAAGAGGAGGCTTCTCTCAGCAATAGGTATGAGGGAAGAGGGACCCTGAGTAGTATTGCTCTGCCTCAATGGGGGCATTTACACCGAGAAGCCCCTGACTCGAAAGGAGGCCGCTTTCCTTGCAGTGGCTTGAATACAGTCTAGTCTTTCATGCTCACAAGCTTCTGAAGGGATGTCTGCACCACCTGTGGAGTCCTAGAGAAAGCCTAGGTCCCCGACTACCTTTCGACGGAATGCCTCACATGCCTCTGACACCTCGAGAGGCACGCAGAGCTCACTGCTTCAAAATTTGACGGAGCCTGACTCCTCTTGAACATTTGACAGTTGAATCCCAGTATCCCTGTGGCTACTGGAAATGGGAGACCCTGGGTCTCCCGACCGACTCACCTCGCAGAAGAAGCGACTCCTTTGAGGTGCCCTGCCAAGCCTGCGAAGAGACTCCTGAGGTGGCGTGTCCTCGTAACTCGACAGGAGTCCTGACATTCTGTTGAACCCAACACGAGGGTTGAAGGCCAAGGGGCCCCGCCGTAAGTCGAGAATGTACCCCAGGTCCCCGCCGGCAACTCGAGAGGGAAACAAACCGATGAGGACTTCCCCCTCCAAGCGAGATGAGGCCCGATTCCCCTGCACTGCATGCAGAGCAATTCCGTGAGCCCGCCTGAAACATGTCAGGAGCCTCGACTTGCTTGATGGATGTCGAGACAGTCCGCAAAAACAACTGTCACAAGTAGAGAGGGACCCTGAGGTTGTCACACCAGCATGCCACGCGAAGGAGCTCCATGGGCCCCAAAATCAACTCGAGATGAGGCCCGCTTCCCCTGGCATTGACACTCCAATAGATCCAGATCCCCCCGGTTCCAGCGCATCAAACACGACCTGAGGCTGTCTTGACTCCCTTATAGAGCAACTCCAGAGGGTATCCCCGAGAACAGACGGTGGGCCAAGTCCTAGAGGAGTACCAAGATTCAGCAGAGACAACTCGAGGTTTCATGCCTCCGTGTACCCCTAAAATCATGCCTCGATGTTGATGAGAGCTGATTCACCTGGCTGTAGACTCAAGACGTAGGCCACGCTTTCCACAAGGCCCCCTCAAGAGGAGGCTTCTTTCGTCCAGCTCAATAGTTATCCGCCAGGGAGTGACCCTCCTGAGATTGCTGCCGGGGGGTCAATGGAGCATAGTACACCGGCAGAAGCCCTAGTGCTGATCGTCGAAAGGAGGGCCGGCTTTCCTATGCAGTCACTGGCCCCCCTTTTTGAAAATGACAGTCCTAGTCGGTTCATGCTCACAAGCGCGAAGGCGATGTCTGCACCACCTGTGGAGATCCCTAGAGAAAGCCCTAGAGTCCCCGGAACTCCTTTGCACATGGAATGCCTCACCAATGCCTCTGACGGACCGTCAGGCATAGGCACGCAGAGCTCACTGCTCTAAAACAAAATTTGACGGAGCCTGTACATCCTCTCTGAACAGATGACAAGGACAGTCCCAGTATTCCCTGTTGCTACTGGAAAGGAGCACCTGGTGGTACTCCCAGAGCATCACCATCGAGAAGCGTCTGACTTCCTTTTTTGCCCTGCCAGATGCCTCGAAGAGGGACTACCTGAGCCAGCCTGATCCCTCGTAACTCGGAGCAGGAGTCCTGACTTCGCTTGAACACCGAACACGAGGGGTTAAGGGCCATGCCCCTGCCGTAAGTCGAATGAGAATGTAACCCAGCCAGTCCCACCGCCGCCATACTCGAGTCGTGAAAACCATGAGACTTCCCCCTCCTCCAAGCGAGATGAGGCCCGATTCCCCTGCACTGTCATGCAGAGCAATTCCGTGAGCCCCCTGAAACATGACAGGAGCCTCGACTTGCTTATGATGGATGTCGAGACAGTCCGCAAAAACACTGTCACAAGTAGAGAGGGTACCCTGAGGTCACACCAGCATCGCGAAGGAGCTCCATGGGCCCCAAATCAACTCGATGATGAGGCCCGCTTCCCCTGCATTGACTCCAGAGCCATCCCCCGTTCCCCATCAAAACACGGACCTGAGGCTTGACTCCCTTTAGGCAACTCCAGAGGTTCCCCGAGAACAACGGGCCAAGTCTAGAGGAGTACCAAGTTCAGCAGAGCAGGGAGGGACCCTGAGATTGCTGCCTCAATGGGCATATACACCGAGAAGCCCTGACTCGAAAGGAGGCCGGCTTTCCTTGCAGTGGCTTGAATACAGTCTAGTCTTTCATCTCACAAGCTGAAGGGATGTCTGCACCACCTGTGGAGTCCCTAGAGAAAGCCCTAGGTCCCCGACTCCTTTCGACGGAATGCCTCACATGCCTCTGACACCTCGAGAGGCACGCAGAGCTCACTGCTTCAAAATGTGACGGAGCCTGACTCCTCTTGAACATTGACAGGAATCCCAGTATCCCTGTGGCTACTGGAAAGGGGACCCTGGGTCTCCCGACTCACCTCGAGAAGCGTTCCTTTTTGCCCTGCCAAGCCTCGAAGAGACTCCTGAGGTGTCCCTCGTAACTCGACAGGAGTCCTGACTTCGTTGAACCAACACGAGGGTTGAAGGGCCATCCCCGCCGTAAGTCGAGAATGTACCCCAGGTCCCCGCCGCAACTCGAGAAAAACCCATGAGACTTCCCCCTCCAAGCGAGATGAGGCCCGATTCCCCTGCACTGCATGCAGAGCAATTCCGTGAGCCCCCTGAAACATGTCAGGAGCCTCGACTTGCTTGATGGATGTCGAGACAGTCCGCAAAAACACTGTCACAAGTAGAGAGGGACCCTGAGGTCACACCAGCATCGCGAAGGAGCTCCATGGGCCCCAAAATCAACTCGAGATGAGGCCCGCTTCCCCTGCATTGACTCCAGAGCCATCCCCCGTTCCCCATCAAACACGACCTGAGGCTTGACTCCCTTTAGGCAACTCCAGAGGTTCCCCGAGAACAACGGGCCAAGTCTAGAGGAGTACCAAGTTCAGCAGAGCAACTCGAGGACTGCTCCGTGTACCCCAAATTGCCTCGAGATGAGAGCTGATTCCCTGGCTTAGACTCAAGACGTAGGCCACCTTTCCACAAGCCCCTCAAGAGGAGGCTTCTCTCAGCAATAGGTATGAGGGAGGGACCCTGAGATTGCTGCCTCAATGGGCATATACACCGAGAAGCCCTGACTCGAAAGGAGGCCGGCTTTCCTTGCAGTGGCTTGAATACAGTCTAGTCTTTCATCTCACAAGCTGAAGGGATGTCTGCACCACCTGTGGAGTCCCTAGAGAAAGCCCTAGGTCCCCGACTCCTTTCGACGGAATGCCTCACATGCCTCTGACACCTCGAGAGGCACGCAGAGCTCACTGCTTCAAAATTTGACGGAGCCTGACTCCTCTTGAACATTGACAGGAATCCCAGTATCCCTGTGGCTACTGGAAAGGGACCCTGGGTCTCCCGACTCACCTCGAGAAGCGTTCCTTTTGCCCTGCCAAGCCTCGAAGAGACTCCTGAGGTGTCCCTCGTAACTCGACAGGAGTCCTGACTTCGTTGAACCAACACGAGGGTTGAAGGGCCATCCCCGCCGTAAGTCGAGAATGTACCCCAGGTCCCCGCCGCAACTCGAGAAAAACCATGAGACTTCCCCCTCCAAGCGAGATGAGGCCCGATTCCCCTGCACTGCATGCAGAGCAATTCCGTGAGCCCCCTGAAACATGTCAGGAGCCTCGACTTGCTTGATGGATGTCGAGACAGTCCGCAAAAACACTGTCACAAGTAGAGAGGGACCCTGAGGTCACACCAGCATCGCGAAGGAGCTCCATGGGCCCCAAATCAACTCGAGATGAGGCCCGCTTCCCCTGCATTGACTCCAGAGCCATCCCCCGTTCCCCATCAAACACGACCTGAGGCTTGACTCCCTTTAGGCAACTCCAGAGGTTCCCCGAGAACAACGGGCCAAGTCTAGAGGAGTACCAAGTTCAGCAGAGCAACTCGAGGACTGCTCCGTGTACCCCAAATTGCCTCGAGATGAGAGCTGATTCCCTGGCTTAGACTCAAGACGTAGGCCACCTTTCCACAAGCCCCTCAAGAGGAGGCTTCTCTCAGCAATAGGTATGAGGGAGGGACCCTGAGATTGCTGCCTCAATGGGCATATACACCGAGAAGCCCTGACTCGAAAGGAGGCCGGCTTTCCTTGCAGTGGCTTGAATACAGTCTAGTCTTTCATCTCACAAGCTGAAGGGATGTCTGCACCACCTGTGGAGTCCCTAGAGAAAGCCCTAGGTCCCCGACTCCTTTCGACGGAATGCCTCACATGCCTCTGACACCTCGAGAGGCACGCAGAGCTCACTGCTTCAAAATTTGACGGAGCCTGACTCCTCTTGAACATTGACAGGAATCCCAGTATCCCTGTGGCTACTGGAAAGGGACCCTGGGTCTCCCGACTCACCTCGAGAAGCGTTCCTTTTGCCCTGCCAAGCCTCGAAGAGACTCCTGAGGTGTCCCTCGTAACTCGACAGGAGTCCTGACTTCGTTGAACCAACACGAGGGTTGAAGGGCCATCCCCGCCGTAAGTCGAGAATGTACCCCAGGTCCCCGCCGCAACTCGAGAAAAACCATGAGACTTCCCCCTCCAAGCGAGATGAGGCCCGATTCCCCTGCACTGCATGCAGAGCAATTCCGAGAGCCCCTGAAACATGTCAGGAGCCTCGACTTGCTTGATGGATGTCGAGACAGTCCGCAAAAACACTGTCACAAGTAGAGAGGGACCCTGAGGTCACACCAGCATCGCGAAGGAGCTCCATGGGCCCCAAATCAACTCGAGATGAGGCCCGCTTCCCCTGCATTGACTCCAGAGCCATCCCCCGTTCCCCATCAAACACGACCTGAGGCTTGACTCCCTTTAGGCAACTCCAGAGGTTCCCCGAGAACAACGGGCCAAGTCTAGAGGAGTACCAAGTTCAGCAGAGCAACTCGAGGACTGCTCCGTGTACCCCAAATTGCCTCGAGATGAGAGCTGATTCCCTGGCTTAGACTCAAGACGTAGGCCACCTTTCCACAAGCCCCTCAAGAGGAGGCTTCTCTCAGCAATAGGTATGAGGGAGGGACCCTGAGATTGCTGCCTCAATGGGCATATACACCGAGAAGCCCTGACTCGAAAGGAGGCCGGCTTTCCTTGCAGTGGCTTGAATACAGTCTAGTCTTTCATCTCACAAGCTGAAGGGATGTCTGCACCACCTGTGGAGTCCCTAGAGAAAGCCCTAGGTCCCCGACTCCTTTCGACGGAATGCCTCACATGCCTCTGACACCTCGAGAGGCACGCAGAGCTCACTGCTTCAAAATTTGACGGAGCCTGACTCCTCTTGAACATTGACAGGAATCCCAGTATCCCTGTGGCTACTGGAAAGGGACCCTGGGTCTCCCGACTCACCTCGAGAAGCGTTCCTTTTGCCCTGCCAAGCCTCGAAGAGACTCCTGAGGTGTCCCTCGTAACTCGACAGGAGTCCTGACTTCGTTGAACCAACACGAGGGTTGAAGGGCCATCCCCGCCGTAAGTCGAGAATGTACCCCAGGTCCCCGCCGCAACTCGAGAAAAACCATGAGACTTCCCCCTCCAAGCGAGATGAGGCCCGATTCCCCTGCACTGCATGCAGAGCAATTCCGTGAGCCCCCTGAAACATGTCAGGAGCCTCGACTTGCTTGATGGATGTCGAGACAGTCCGCAAAAACACTGTCACAAGTAGAGAGGGACCCTGAGGTCACACCAGCATCGCGAAGGAGCTCCATGGGCCCCAAATCAACTCGAGATGAGGCCCGCTTCCCCTGCATTGACTCCAGAGCCATCCCCCGTTCCCCATCAAACACGACCTGAGGCTTGACTCCCTTTAGGCAACTCCAGAGGTTCCCCGAGAACAACGGGCCAAGTCTAGAGGAGTACCAAGTTCAGCAGAGCAACTCGAGGACTGCTCCGTGTACCCCAAATTGCCTCGAGATGAGAGCTGATTCCCTGGCTTAGACTCAAGACGTAGGCCACCTTTCCACAAGCCCCTCAAGAGGAGGCTTCTCTCAGCAATAGGTATGAGGGAGGGACCCTGAGATTGCTGCCTCAATGGGCATATACACCGAGAAGCCCTGACTCGAAAGGAGGCCGGCTTTCCTTGCAGTGGCTTGAATACAGTCTAGTCTTTCATCTCACAAGCTGAAGGGATGTCTGCACCACCTGTGGAGTCCCTAGAGAAAGCCCTAGGTCCCCGACTCCTTTCGACGGAATGCCTCACATGCCTCTGACACCTCGAGAGGCACGCAGAGCTCACTGCTTCAAAATTTGACGGAGCCTGACTCCTCTTGAACATTGACAGGAATCCCAGTATCCCTGTGGCTACTGGAAAGGGACCCTGGGTCTCCCGACTCACCTCGAGAAGCGTTCCTTTTGCCCTGCCAAGCCTCGAAGAGACTCCTGAGGTGTCCCTCGTAACTCGACAGGAGTCCTGACTTCGTTGAACCAACACGAGGGTTGAAGGGCCATCCCCGCCGTAAGTCGAGAATGTACCCCAGGTCCCCGCCGCAACTCGAGAAAAACCATGAGACTTCCCCCTCCAAGCGAGATGAGGCCCGATTCCCCTGCACTGCATGCAGAGCAATTCCGTGAGCCCCCTGAAACATGTCAGGAGCCTCGACTTGCTTGATGGATGTCGAGACAGTCCGCAAAAACACTGTCACAAGTAGAGAGGGACCCTGAGGTCACACCAGCATCGCGAAGGAGCTCCATGGGCCCCAAATCAACTCGAGATGAGGCCCGCTTCCCCTGCATTGACTCCAGAGCCATCCCCCGTTCCCCATCAAACACACGACCTGAGGCTTGACTCCCTTTAGGCAACTCCAGAGGTTCCCCGAGAACAACGGCCCAAGTCTAGAGGAGTACCAAGTTCAGCAGAGCAACTCGAGGACTGCTCCGTGTACCCCAAATTGCCTCGAGATGAGAGCTGATTCCCTGGCTTAGACTCAAGACGTAGGCCACCTTTCCACAAGCCCCTCAAGAGGAGGCTTCTCTCAGCAATAGGTATGAGGGAGGGACCCTGAGATTGCTGCCTCAATGGGCATATACACCGAGAAGCCCTGACTCGAAAGGAGGCCGGCTTTCCTTGCAGTGGCTTGAATACAGTCTAGTCTTTCATCTCACAAGCTGAAGGGATGTCTGCACCACCTGTGGAGTCCCTAGAGAAAGCCCTAGGTCCCCGACTCCTTTCGACGGAATGCCTCACATGCCTCTGACACCTCGAGAGGCACGCAGAGCTCACTGCTTCAAAATTTGACGGAGCCTGACTCCTCTTGAACATTGACAGGAATCCCAGTATCCCTGTGGCTACTGGAAAGGGACCCTGGGTCTCCCGACTCACCTCGAGAAGCGTTCCTTTTGCCCTGCCAAGCCTCGAAGAGACTCCTGAGGTGTCCCTCGTAACTCGACAGGAGTCCTGACTTCGTTGAACCAACACGAGGGTTGAAGGGCCATCCCCGCCGTAAGTCGAGAATGTACCCCAGGTCCCCGCCGCAACTCGAGAAAAACCATGAGACTTCCCCCTCCAAGCGAGATGAGGCCCGATTCCCCTGCACTGCATGCAGAGCAATTCCGTGAGCCCCCTGAAACATGTCAGGAGCCTCGACTTGCTTGATGGATGTCGAGACAGTCCGCAAAAACACTGTCACAAGTAGAGAGGGACCCTGAGGTCACACCAGCATCGCGAAGGAGCTCCATGGGCCCCAAATCAACTCGAGATGAGGCCCGCTTCCCCTGCATTGACTCCAGAGCCATCCCCCGTTCCCCATCAAACACGACCTGAGGCTTGACTCCCTTTAGGCAACTCCAGAGGTTCCCCGAGAACAACGGGCCAAGTCTAGAGGAGTACCAAGTTCAGCAGAGCAACTCGAGGACTGCTCCGTGTACCCCAAATTGCCTCGAGATGAGAGCTGATTCCCTGGCTTAGACTCAAGACGTAGGCCACCTTTCCACAAGCCCCTCAAGAGGAGGCTTCTCTCAGCAATAGGTATGAGGGAGGGACCCTGAGATTGCTGCCTCAATGGGCATATACACCGAGAAGCCCTGACTCGAAAGGAGGCCGGCTTTCCTTGCAGTGGCTTGAATACAGTCTAGTCTTTCATCTCACAAGCTGAAGGGATGTCTGCACCACCTGTGGAGTCCCTAGAGAAAGCCCTAGGTCCCCGACTCCTTTCGACGGAATGCCTCACATGCCTCTGACACCTCGAGAGGCACGCAGAGCTCACTGCTTCAAAATTTGACGGAGCCTGACTCCTCTTGAACATTGACAGGAATCCCAGTATCCCTGTGGCTACTGGAAAGGGACCCTGGGTCTCCCGACTCACCTCGAGAAGCGTTCCTTTTGCCCTGCCAAGCCTCGAAGAGACTCCTGAGGTGTCCCTCGTAACTCGACAGGAGTCCTGACTTCGTTGAACCAACACGAGGGTTGAAGGGCCATCCCCGCCGTAAGTCGAGAATGTACCCCAGTCCCCGCCGCAACTCGAGAAAAACCATGAGACTTCCCCCTCCAAGCGAGATGAGGCCCGATTCCCCTGCACTGCATGCAGAGCAATTCCGTGAGCCCCCTGAAACATGTCAGGAGCCTCGACTTGCTTGATGGGATGTCGAGACAGTCCGCAAAAACACTGTCACAAGTAGAGAGGGACCCTGAGGTCACACCAGCATCGCGAAGGAGCTCCATGGGCCCCAAATCAACTCGAGATGAGGCCCGCTTCCCCTGCATTGACTCCAGAGCCATCCCCCGTTCCCCATCAAACACGACCTGAGGCTTGACTCCCTTTAGGCAACTCCAGAGGTTCCCCGAGAACAACGGGCCAAGTCTAGAGGAGTACCAAGTTCAGCAGAGCAACTCGAGGACTGCTCCGTGTACCCCAAATTGCCTCGAGATGAGAGCTGATTCCCTGGCTTAGACTCAAGACGTAGGCCACCTTTCCACAAGCCCCTCAAGAGGAGGCTTCTCTCAGCAATAGGTATGAGGGAGGGACCCTGAGATTGCTGCCTCAATGGGCATATACACCGAGAAGCCCTGACTCGAAAGGAGGCCGGCTTTCCTTGCAGTGGCTTGAATACAGTCTAGTCTTTCATCTCACAAGCTGAAGGGATGTCTGCACCACCTGTGGAGTCCCTAGAGAAAGCCCTAGGTCCCCGACTCCTTTCGACGGAATGCCTCACATGCCTCTGACACCTCGAGAGGCACGCAGAGCTCACTGCTTCAAAATTTGACGGAGCCTGACTCCTCTTGAACATTGACAGGAATCCCAGTATCCCTGTGGCTACTGGAAAGGGACCCTGGGTCTCCCGACTCACCTCGAGAAGCGTTCCTTTTGCCCTGCCAAGCCTCGAAGAGACTCCTGAGGTGTCCCTCGTAACTCGACAGGAGTCCTGACTTCGTTGAACCAACACGAGGGTTGAAGGGCCATCCCCGCCGTAAGTCGAGAATGTACCCCAGGTCCCCGCCGCAACTCGAGAAAAACCATGAGACTTCCCCCTCCAAGCGAGATGAGGCCCGATTCCCCTGCACTGCATGCAGAGCAATTCCGTGAGCCCCTGAAACATGTCAGGAGCCTCGACTTGCTTGATGGATGTCGAGACAGTCCGCAAAAAACACTGTCACAAGTAGAGAGGGACCCTGAGGTCACACCAGCATCGCGAAGGAGCTCCATGGGCCCCAAATCAACTCGAGATGAGGCCCGCTTCCCCTGCATTGACTCCAGAGCCATCCCCCGTTCCCCATCAAACACGACCTGAGGCTTGACTCCCTTTAGGCAACTCCAGAGGTTCCCCGAGAACAACGGGCCAAGTCTAGAGGAGTACCAAGTTCAGCAGAGCAACTCGAGGACTGCTCCGTGTACCCCAAATTGCCTCGAGATGAGAGCTGATTCCCTGGCTTAGACTCAAGACGTAGGCCACCTTTCCACAAGCCCCTCAAGAGGAGGCTTCTCTCAGCAATAGGTATGAGGGAGGGACCCTGAGATTGCTGCCTCAATGGGCATATACACCGAGAAGCCCTGACTCGAAAGGAGGCCGGCTTTCCTTGCAGTGGCTTGAATACAGTCTAGTCTTTCATCTCACAAGCTGAAGGGATGTCTGCACCACCTGTGGAGTCCCTAGAGAAAGCCCTAGGTCCCCGACTCCTTTCGACGGAATGCCTCACATGCCTCTGACACCTCGAGAGGCACGCAGAGCTCACTGCTTCAAAATTTGACGGAGCCTGACTCCTCTTGAACATTGACAGGAATCCCAGTATCCCTGTGGCTACTGGAAAGGGACCCTGGGTCTCCCGACTCACCTCGAGAAGCGTTCCTTTTGCCCTGCCAAGCCTCGAAGAGACTCCTGAGGTGTCCCTCGTAACTCGACAGGAGTCCTGACTTCGTTGAACCAACACGAGGGTTGAAGGGCCATCCCCGCCGTAAGTCGAGAATGTACCCCAGGTCCCCGCCGCAACTCGAGAAAAACCATGAGACTTCCCCCTCCAAGCGAGATGAGGCCCGATTCCCCTGCACTGCATGCAGAGCAATTCCGTGAGCCCCCTGAAACATGTCAGGAGCCTCGACTTGCTTGATGGATGTCGAGACAGTCCGCAAAAAACACTGTCACAAGTAGAGAGGGACCCTGAGGTCACACCAGCATCGCGAAGGAGCTCCATGGGCCCCAAATCAACTCGAGATGAGGCCCGCTTCCCCTGCATTGACTCCAGAGCCATCCCCCGTTCCCCATCAAACACGACCTGAGGCTTGACTCCCTTTAGGCAACTCCAGAGGTTCCCCGAGAACAACGGGCCAAGTCTAGAGGAGTACCAAGTTCAGCAGAGCAACTCGAGGACTGCTCCGTGTACCCCAAATTGCCTCGAGATGAGAGCTGATTCCCTGGCTTAGACTCAAGACGTAGGCCACCTTTCCACAAGCCCCTCAAGAGGAGGCTTCTCTCAGCAATAGGTATGAGGGAGGGACCCTGAGATTGCTGCCTCAATGGGCATATACACCGAGAAGCCCTGACTCGAAAGGAGGCCGGCTTTCCTTGCAGTGGCTTGAATACAGTCTAGTCTTTCATCTCACAAGCTGAAGGGATGTCTGCACCACCTGTGGAGTCCCTAGAGAAAGCCCTAGGTCCCCGACTCCTTTCGACGGAATGCCTCACATGCCTCTGACACCTCGAGAGGCACGCAGAGCTCACTGCTTCAAAATTTGACGGAGCCTGACTCCTCTTGAACATTGACAGGAATCCCAGTATCCCTGTGGCTACTGGAAAGGGACCCTGGGTCTCCCGACTCACCTCGAGAAGCGTTCCTTTTGCCCTGCCAAGCCTCGAAGAGACTCCTGAGGTGTCCCTCGTAACTCGACAGGAGTCCTGACTTCGTTGAACCAACACGAGGGTTGAAGGGCCATCCCCGCCGTAAGTCGAGAATGTACCCCAGGTCCCCGCCGCAACTCGAGAAAAACCATGAGACTTCCCCCTCCAAGCGAGATGAGGCCCGATTCCCCTGCACTGCATGCAGAGCAATTCCGTGAGCCCCTGAAACATGTCAGGAGCCTCGACTTGCTTGATGGATGTCGAGACAGTCCGCAAAAAAACACTGTCACAAGTAGAGAGGGACCCTGAGGTCACACCAGCATCGCGAAGGAGCTCCATGGGCCCCAAATCAACTCGAGATGAGGCCCGCTTCCCCTGCATTGACTCCAGAGCCATCCCCGTTCCCATCAAACACGACCTGAGGCTTGACTCCCTTTAGGCAACTCCAGAGGTTCCCCGAGAACAACGGGCCAAGTCTAGAGGAGTACCAAGTTCAGCAGAGCAACTCGAGGACTGCTCCGTGTACCCCAAATTGCCTCGAGATGAGAGCTGATTCCCTGGCTTAGACTCAAGACGTAGGCCACCTTTCCACAAGCCCCTCAAGAGGAGGCTTCTCTCAGCAATAGGTATGAGGGAGGGACCCTGAGATTGCTGCCTCAATGGGCATATACACCGAGAAGCCCTGACTCGAAAGGAGGCCGGCTTTCCTTGCAGTGGCTTGAATACAGTCTAGTCTTTCATCTCACAAGCTGAAGGGATGTCTGCACCACCTGTGGAGTCCCTAGAGAAAGCCCTAGGTCCCCGACTCCTTTCGACGGAATGCCTCACATGCCTCTGACACCTCGAGAGGCACGCAGAGCTCACTGCTTCAAAATTTGACGGAGCCTGACTCCTCTTGAACATTGACAGGAATCCCAGTATCCCTGTGGCTACTGGAAAGGGACCCTGGGTCTCCCGACTCACCTCGAGAAGCGTTCCTTTTGCCCTGCCAAGCCTCGAAGAGACTCCTGAGGTGTCCCTCGTAACTCGACAGGAGTCCTGACTTCGTTGAACCAACACGAGGGTTGAAGGGCCATCCCCGCCGTAAGTCGAGAATGTACCCCAGGTCCCCGCCGCAACTCGAGAAAAACCAAGAGACTTCCCCCTCCAAGCGAGATGAGGCCCGATTCCCCTGCACTGCATGCAGAGCAATTCCGTGAGCCCCCTGAAACATGTCAGGAGCCTCGACTTGCTTGATGGATGTCGAGACAGTCCGCAAAAAAACACTGTCACAAGTAGAGAGGGACCCTGAGGTCACACCAGCATCGCGAAGGAGCTCCATGGGCCCCAAATCAACTCGAGATGAGGCCCGCTTCCCCTGCATTGACTCCAGAGCCATCCCCCGTTCCCCATCAAACACGACCTGAGGCTTGACTCCCTTTAGGCAACTCCAGAGGTTCCCCGAGAACAACGGGCCAAGTCTAGAGGAGTACCAAGTTCAGCAGAGCAACTCGAGGACTGCTCCGTGTACCCCAAATTGCCTCGAGATGAGAGCTGATTCCCTGGCTTAGACTCAAGACGTAGGCCACCTTTCCACAAGCCCCTCAAGAGGAGGCTTCTCTCAGCAATAGGTATGAGGGAGGGACCCTGAGATTGCTGCCTCAATGGGCATATACACCGAGAAGCCCTGACTCGAAAGGAGGCCGGCTTTCCTTGCAGTGGCTTGAATACAGTCTAGTCTTTCATCTCACAAGCTGAAGGGATGTCTGCACCACCTGTGGAGTCCCTAGAGAAAACCCTAGGTCCCCGACTCCTTTCGACGGAATGCCTCACATGCCTCTGACACCTCGAGAGGCACGCAGAGCTCACTGCTTCAAAATTTGACGGAGCCTGACTCCTCTTGAACATTGACAGGAATCCCAGTATCCCTGTGGCTACTGGAAAGGGACCCTGGGTCTCCCGACTCACCTCGAGAAGCGTTCCTTTTGCCCTGCCAAGCCTCGAAGAGACTCTGAGGTGTCCCTCGTAACTCGACAGGAGTCCTGACTTCGTTGAACCAACACGAGGGTTGAAGGGCCATCCCCCGCCGTAAGTCGAGAATGTACCCCAGGTCCCCGCCGCAACTCGAGAAAAACCATGAGACTTCCCCTCCAAGCGAGATGAAGGCCCGATTCCCCTGCACTGCATGCAGAGCAATTCCGTGAGCCCCCTGAAACATGTCAGGAGCCTCGACTTGCTTGATGGAATGTCGAGACAGTCCGCAAAAACACTGTCACAAGTAGAGAGGGACCCTGAGGTCCACACCAGCATCGCGAAGGAGCTCCATGGGCCCCAAATCAACTCGAGATGAGGCCCATTCCCCTGCATTGACTCCAGAGCCATCCCCCGTTCCCCATCAAACACGACCTGAGGCTTTGACTCCCTTTAGGCAACTCCAGAGGTTCCCCGAGAACAACGGGCCAAGTCTAGAGGAGTACCAAGTTCAGCAGAGCAACTCGAGGACTGCTCCGTGTACCCAAATTGCCTCGAGATGAGAGCTGATTCCCTGGCTTAGACTCAAGACGTAGGCCACCTTTCCACAAGCCCCTCAAGAGGAGGCTTCTCTCAGCAATAGGTATGAGGGAGGGACCCTGAGATTGCTGCCTCAATGGGCATATACACCGAGAAGCCCTGACTCGAAAGGAGGCCGGCTTTCCTTGCAGTGGCTTGAATACAGTCGTAGTCTTTCATCTCACAAGCTGAAGGGATGTCTGCACCACATGTGGAGTCCCTAGAGAAAGCCTAGGTCCCCGACTCCTTTCGACGGAATGCCTCACATGCCTCTGACACCTCGAGAGGCACGCAGAGCTCACTGCTTCAAAATTTGACGGAGCCTGACTCCTCTTGAACATTGACAGGAATCCCAGTATCCCTGTGGCTACTGGAAAGGGAACCCTGGGTCTCCCGACTCACCTCCGAGAAGCGTTCCCTTTTGCCCTGCAAGCCTCGAAAGAGACTCCTGAGGTGTCCCTCGTAACTCGACAGGAGTCCTGACTTCGTTGAACAAACACGAGGGTTGAAGGGCCATCCCCGCCGTAAGTCGAGAATGTAACCCCAGGTCCCTACTGCCGCAACTCTGAGAGAAAAAACCATGAGACTTCCCCCCTCAAGCGAGATGAGGCCCGATTCCCCTGCACTGCATGCAGAGCAATTCCGTGAGCCCCCCTGAAACATGTCAGGAGCCTCGACTTGCTTGATGGATGTCGAGACAGTCCGCAAAAAACACTGTCACAAGTAGAGAGGGACCTGAGGTCACACCCAGCATCGCGAAGGAGCTCCATGGGCCCCAAATCAACTCGAGATGGAGGCCCGCTTCCCCTGCATTGACTCAGAGCCATCCCCGTTCCCCATCAAACACGACCTGAGGCTTGACTCCCTTTAGGCAACTCCAGAGGTTCCCCGAGAACAACGGCCAAGTCTAGAGGAGTACCAAGTTCAGCAGAGCAACTCGAGGACTGCTCCGTGTACCCCAAATTGCCTCGAGATGAGAGCTGATTCCCTGGCTTAGACTCAAGACGTAGGCCACCTTTCCACCAAGCCCCTCAAGAGGAGGCTTCTCTCAGCAATAGGTAATGAGGGAGGGAACCCTGAGATTGCTGCCTCAAATGGGCATATACACGAGAAGCCCGACTCGAAAGGAGGCCGCTTTCCTTGCAGTGCTTGAATACAGTCGGTAGTCTTTCATCTCACAAGCTGAAGGGATTGTCTGCACCACCTGTGGAGTCCTAGAGAAAGACCTAGGTCCCCGACTCCTTTCGACGGAATGCCTCACATGCCTCTGACACCTCGAGAGGCACGCAGAGCTCACTGCTTCAAAATTTGACGGAGCCTGACTACTCTTGAACATTGACAGGAATCCCAGTATCCCTGTGGCTACTGGAAAGGGACCCTGGGTCTCCCGACTCACCTCGAGAAGCGTTCCTTTTGCCCTGCCAAGCCTCGAAGAGACTCCTGAGGTGTCCCTCGTAACTCGACAGGAGTCCTAGACTTCGTTGAACCAACACGAGGGTTGAAGGGCCATCCCCTGCCGTAAGTCGAGAATGTACCCATCAGGTCCCGCCGCAACTCGAGAAAAACCATGAGACTTCCCCCTCCAAGCGAGATGAGCGCCCGATTCCCCATGCACTGCATGCAGAGCAATTCCGTGAGCCCCCTGAAACATGTCAGGAGCCTCGACTTGCTTGATGGATGATCGAGACAGTCCGCAAAAAACAACTGTCACAAGTAGTAGAGGGACCCTGAGGTCACACCAGCATCCGCGAAGGAGCTCCATGGGCCCCAAATTCAAAACTCGAGATGAGGCCCGCTTCCCCTGCATTGACTCCAGAAGCCATCCCCCGTTCCCCATCAAACACGACCTGAGGCTTGACTCCCTTTAGGCAACTCCAGAGGTTCCCCGAGAACAACGGGCCAAGTCTAGAGGCGAAGTACCAAGTTCAGCAGAGCAACTCGAGGACTGCTCCGTGTACCCCAAATTGCCTCGAGATGAGAGCTGACTTCCCTGGCTTAGACTCAAGACGTAGGCCACCTTTCCACAAGCCCCTCAAGAGGAGGCTTCTCTCAGCAATAGGTATGAGGGAGGGAACCCTGAGATTGCTGCCATCAATGGGGCATATACACCGAGAAGCCCTGACTCGAAAGGAGGCCGGCTTTCCTTGCAGTGGCTTGAATACAGTCTAGTCTTTCATCTCACAAGCTGAAGGGATGTCTGCACCACCTGTGGAGTCCCTAGAGAAAGCCCTAGGTCCCCCGACTCCTTTCGACGGAATGCCTCACATGCCTCTGACACCTCGAGAGGCACGCAGAGCTCACTGCTTCAAAAATTTGACGGAGCCTGACTCCTCTTGAACATTGACAGGAATCCCAGTATCCCCTGTGGCTACTGGAAAGGGACCCTGGGTCCTCCGACTCACTCGAGAAAAGCGTCCCTTTTGCCCTGCCAAGCCTCGAAGAGACTCCTGAGGTGGTCCCTCGTAACTCGACAGGAGTCCAGACTTTCGTTGAACATAACACGAGGGTGTGAAGGGCCATCGCTCCCGCGTAAGTCGAGAATGCTACCCCAGTGGTCCCCGCCGCAACTCGAGAAAAACCATGAGACTTCCCCCTCCAAGCGAGATGAGGCCCGATTCCCCTGCCACTGCATGCAGAGCAATTCCGTGAGGCCCCTGAATCATATCAGTAGCCTCGACTTGCTTGATGGATGATGACGACTGTCCCGGCATCAAAAACAGCTGTCACAAGTTAAGAGAGGGGACCCAGATGTCACACTTAGCAACGCGGAAGCGAGCTCCTTGGGGCCCAAAATCAACTCGAGATGAGGGGCCCAGTATCCGCTTCCCCTGCGATTTGACTCCAAAGCCATCCCCCGAATACCATCAAAGAACGTCCCTGAGGCTTGACACGCCTTTAGGCAAACTCCAGAAGTCCCCCCTGAGAACGACTGGCCAAGTCAAGAGTAGTTACCTAAGTACAGCAGAGCAACTTCGAGGACTGCTCCGTGTACCGCCAAATTGCCTCGAGATAGGAGCTGATTCCCTGGCTTAGTGACTCAAGACGTAGGCCACACCTTCCACAAGCCCCCAAGAGAGGCTTCTCTCTAGCAATAGGAATGAGTAGGGACCCTGAGATTGCCTGCCTTCAAGGGTGCATCTCCACCGAGAATCCCTGACTCTAAAGGGGGGGGGGGGGGGGGGAGCCGGTTCCCTTGCAGTGGCTTGATACAGTCTAGTCCTTTCATCACACAAGGTGAAGGGATGTCTGCACCACCTGTGGAGTCCCTAGAGAAAGCCCTAGGTCCCCGACTCCTTTCGACGGAATGCCTCACATGCCTCTGACACCTCGAGAGGCACGCAGAGCTCACTGCTTCAAAATTTGACGGAGCCTGACTCCTCTTGAACATTGACAGGAATCCCAGTATCCCTGTGGCTACTGGAAAGGGACCCTGGGTCTCCCGACTCACCTCGAGAAGCGTTCCTTTTGCCCTGCCAAGCCTCGAAGAGACTCCTGAGGTGTCCCTCGTAACTCGACAGGAGTCCTGACTTCGTTGAACCAACACGAGGGTTGAAGGGCCATCCCCGCCGTAAGTCGAGAATGTACCCCAGGTCCCCGCCGCAACTCGAGAAAAACCATGAGACTTCCCCCTCCAAGCGAGATGAGGCCCGATTCCCCTGCACTGCATGCAGAGCAATTCCGTGAGCCCCCTGAAACATGTCAGGAGCCTCGACTTGCTTGATGGATGTCGAGACAGTCCGCAAAAACACTGTCACAAGTAGAGAGGGACCCTGAGGTCACACCAGCATCGCGAAGGAGCTCCATGGGCCCCAAATCAACTCGAGATGAGGCCCGCTTCCCCTGCATTGACTCCAGAGCCATCCCCCGTTCCCCATCAAACACGACCTGAGGCTTGACTCCCTTTAGGCAACTCCAGAGGTTCCCCGAGAACAACGGGCCAAGTCTAGAGGAGTACCAAGTTCAGCAGAGCAACTCGAGGACTGCTCCGTGTACCCCAAATTGCCTCGAGATGAGAGCTGATTCCCTGGCTTAGACTCAAGACGTAGGCCACCTTTCCACAAGCCCCTCAAGAGGAGGCTTCTCTCAGCAATAGGTATGAGGGAGGGACCCTGAGATTGCTGCCTCAATGGGCATATACACCGAGAAGCCCTGACTCGAAAGGAGGCCGGCTTTCCTTGCAGTGGCTTGAATACAGTCTAGTCTTTCATCTCACAAGCTGAAGGGATGTCTGCACCACCTGTGGAGTCCCTAGAGAAAGCCCTAGGTCCCCGACTCCTTTCGACGGAATGCCTCACATGCCTCTGACACCTCGAGAGGCACGCAGAGCTCACTGCTTCAAAATTTGACGGAGCCTGACTCCTCTTGAACATTGACAGGAATCCCAGTATCCCTGTGGCTACTGGAAAGGGACCCTGGGTCTCCCGACTCACCTCGAGAAGCGTTCCTTTTGCCCTGCCAAGCCTCGAAGAGACTCCTGAGGTGTCCCTCGTAACTCGACAGGAGTCCTGACTTCGTTGAACCAACACGAGGGTTGAAGGGCCATCCCCGCCGTAAGTCGAGAATGTACCCCAGGTCCCCGCCGCAACTCGAGAAAAACCATGAGACTTCCCCCTCCAAGCGAGATGAGGCCCGATTCCCCTGCACTGCATGCAGAGCAATTCCGTGAGCCCCCTGAAACATGTCAGGAGCCTCGACTTGCTTGATGGATGTCGAGACAGTCCGCAAAAACACTGTCACAAGTAGAGAGGGACCTGAGGTCACACCAGCATCGCGAAGGAGCTCCATGGGCCCCAAATCAACTCGAGATGAGGCCCGCTTCCCCTGCATTGACTCCAGAGCCATCCCCCGTTCCCCATCAAACACGACCTGAGGCTTGACTCCCTTTAGGCAACTCCAGAGGTTCCCCGAGAACAACGGGCCAAGTCTAGAGGAGTACCAAGTTCAGCAGAGCAACTCGAGGACTGCTCCGTGTACCCCAAATTGCCTCGAGATGAGAGCTGATTCCCTGGCTTAGACTCAAGACGTAGGCCACCTTTCCACAAGCCCCTCAAGAGGAGGCTTCTCTCAGCAATAGGTATGAGGGAGGGACCCTGAGATTGCTGCCTCAATGGGCATATACAC
Organism: Odocoileus hemionus; assembly: GCA_020976825.1. NCBI lineage: Eukaryota > Metazoa > Chordata > Mammalia > Artiodactyla > Cervidae > Odocoileus > Odocoileus hemionus. The sequence continues at coordinate 46,507 of JAJLRB010001779.1, forward strand.
CGAGAAGCCCTGACTCGAAAGGAGGCCGGCTTTCCTTGCAGTGGCTTGAATACAGTCTAGTCTTTCATCTCACAAGCTGAAGGGATGTCTGCACCACCTGTGGAGTCCCTAGAGAAAGCCCTAGGTCCCCGACTCCTTTCGACGGAATGCCTCACATGCCTCTGACACCTCGAGAGGCACGCAGAGCTCACTGCTTCAAAATTTGACGGAGCCTGACTCCTCTTGAACATTGACAGGAATCCCAGTATCCCTGTGGCTACTGGAAAGGGACCCTGGGTCTCCCGACTCACCTCGAGAAGCGTTCCTTTTGCCCTGCCAAGCCTCGAAGAGACTCCTGAGGTGTCCCTCGTAACTCGACAGGAGTCCTGACTTCGTTGAACCAACACGAGGGTTGAAGGGCCATCCCCGCCGTAAGTCGAGAATGTACCCCAGGTCCCCGCCGCAACTCGAGAAAAACCATGAGACTTCCCCCTCCAAGCGAGATGAGGCCCGATTCCCCTGCACTGCATGCAGAGCAATTCCGTGAGCCCCCTGAAACATGTCAGGAGCCTCGACTTGCTTGATGGATGTCGAGACAGTCCGCAAAAACACTGTCACAAGTAGAGAGGGACCCTGAGGTCACACCAGCATCGCGAAGGAGCTCCATGGGCCCCAAATCAACTCGAGATGAGGCCCGCTTCCCCTGCATTGACTCCAGAGCCATCCCCCGTTCCCCATCAAACACGACCTGAGGCTTGACTCCCTTTAGGCAACTCCAGAGGTTCCCCGAGAACAACGGGCCAAGTCTAGAGGAGTACCAAGTTCAGCAGAGCAACTCGAGGACTGCTCCGTGTACCCCAAATTGCCTCGAGATGAGAGCTGATTCCCTGGCTTAGACTCAAGACGTAGGCCACCTTTCCACAAGCCCCTCAAGAGGAGGCTTCTCTCAGCAATAGGTATGAGGGAGGGACCCTGAGAGATTGCTGCCTCAATGGGCATATACACCGAGAAGCCCTGACTCGAAAGGAGGCCGGCTTTCCTTGCAGTGGCTTGAATACAGTCTAGTCTTTCATCTCACAAGCTGAAGGGATGTCTGCACCACCTGTGGAGTCCCTAGAGAAAGCCCTAGGTCCCCGACTCCTTTCGACGGAATGCCTCACATGCCTCTGACACCTCGAGAGCACGCAGAGCTCACTGCTTCAAAATTTGACGGAGCCTGACTCCTCTTGAACATTGACAGGAATCCCAGTATCCCTGTGGCTACTGGAAAGGGACCCTGGGTCTCCCGACTCACCTCGAGAAGCGTTCCTTTTGCCCTGCCAAGCCTCGAAGAGACTCCTGAGGTGTCCCTCGTAACTCGACAGGAGTCCTGACTTCGTTGAACCAACACGAGGGTTGAAGGGCCATCCCCGCCGTAAGTCGAGAATGTACCCCAGGTCCCCGCCGCAACTCGAGAAAAACCATGAGACTTCCCCCTCCAAGCGAGATGAGGCCCGATTCCCCTGCACTGCATGCAGAGCAATTCCGTGAGCCCCCTGAAACATGTCAGGAGCCTCGACTTGCTTGATGGATGTCGAGACAGTCCGCAAAAAACACTGTCACAAGTAGAGAGGGACCCTGAGGTCACACCAGCATCGCGAAGGAGCTCCATGGGCCCCAAATCAACTCGAGATGAGGCCCGCTTCCCCTGCATTGACTCCAGAGCCATCCCCCGTTCCCCATCAAACACGACCTGAGGCTTGACTCCCTTTAGGCAACTCCAGAGGTTCCCCGAGAACAACGGGCCAAGTCTAGAGGAGTACCAAGTTCAGCAGAGCAACTCGAGGACTGCTCCGTGTACCCCAAATTGCCTCGAGATGAGAGCTGATTCCCTGGCTTAGACTCAAGACGTAGGCCACCTTTCCACAAGCCCCTCAAGAGGAGGCTTCTCTCAGCAATAGGTATGAGGGAGGGACCCTGAGATTGCTGCCTCAATGGGCATATACACCGAGAAGCCCTGACTCGAAAGGAGGCCGGCTTTCCTTGCAGTGGCTTGAATACAGTCTAGTCTTTCATCTCACAAGCTGAAGGGATGTCTGCACCACCTGTGGAGTCCCTAGAGAAAGCCCTAGGTCCCCGACTCCTTTCGACGGAATGCCTCACATGCCTCTGACACCTCGAGAGGCACGCAGAGCTCACTGCTTCAAAATTTGACGGAGCCTGACTCCTCTTGAACATTGACAGGAATCCCAGTATCCCTGTGGCTACTGGAAAGGGACCCTGGGTCTCCCGACTCACCTCGAGAAGCGTTCCTTTTGCCCTGCCAAGCCTCGAAGAGACTCCTGAGGTGTCCCTCGTAACTCGACAGGAGTCCTGACTTCGTTGAACCAACACGAGGGTTGAAGGGCCATCCCCGCCGTAAGTCGAGAATGTACCCCAGGTCCCCGCCGCAACTCGAGAAAAACCATGAGACTTCCCCCTCCAAGCGAGATGAGGCCCGATTCCCCTGCACTGCATGCAGAGCAATTCCGTGAGCCCCCTGAAACATGTCAGGAGCCTCGACTTGCTTGATGGATGTCGAGACAGTCCGCAAAAACACTGTCACAAGTAGAGAGGGGACCCTGAGGTCACACCAGCATCGCGAAGGAGCTCCATGGGCCCCAAATCAACTCGAGATGAGGCCCGCTTCCCCTGCATTGACTCCAGAGCCAATCCCCCCGTTCCCCCTTCAAACACGACCTGAGGCTGTGACTCCCTTTAGGCAACTAAGAGGTTCCCGAGAACAAAACTCCAAGTCTAGAGGAGTTACCAAGTTCAGCAGAGCAACTCGAGGACTGCTCCGTGTACCAAATTGCATCGAGATGAGAGCTGATTCCCTGGCTTAGACTCAAGACGTAGGCCACCTTTTCCACCCAAGCCCTTCAAGAGGAGGCTTCTATCTAGCAATAGGTATGTTAAGGAGGGAGCCTGAGATTGCCTGCCACAATGGGGCATACACACCGAGCAAGCCCGGACTATCGACGGGAGGGACCGAGTTTTCCTTGCAGTGGCTTGAAATACAGGTCTAGTCTTTCATCTCACAAGCTGAAGGGATGTCTGGCACCACCTGTGGAGTTCCCCTAAGAGAATTGCCCCATACAACCCCCGAACTCCTTTCAGACGTACACATGCCTTCACCATGAGCCCCTGACGCCACTCCAGGCAAGCCACCGCACAGCAGCCCATCCCACTGCTTCCAAATTTGCCGGAAGCACCTAAGACTCCTCTATGACACATTGAGCGTCAGGCCAAAAATTCCCAATTAAACCCACCCCCACTAGTGCCTACTGCGGAAAAACGGTGAACCCTGGGTCGCCCGACTCTACCCCCGATCAGAGCGTCCCACTTCGATAGCCCTGCCACACTCCTCGAGAAGAGGACACCTGAACCGCAGTGTCCACATCCATACACACTCGCCCGGAGGTCATCTGAATCTCTTAACCCCCATGAAACACAAACACGATGTTTGAAGGGGCTGCACTTGACCCCCCACCTTAAAGTCTAAAGAATGTAACCCCATGGTACCCGCCGCCAACCTAGCGAGGAAAAACCACTGAGACTCCCCCCTCCAAGCGAGATGAGGCCCGATTCCCTGCACTGCATGCAGAGCAATTCCGTGAGCCCCCACCTGAAACATGTCAGGAGCCTCGGACTTGCTTGATGGATGCTCGAGGACAGTCCGCAAAAACACTGTCACAAGTAGAGAGGGACCCTGAGGTCACACCAGCATCGCGAAGGAGCTCCATGGGCCCCAAATCAACTCGAGATGAGGCCCGCTTCCCCTGCATTGACTCCAGAGCCATCCCCCGTTCCCCATCAAACACGACCTGAGGCTTGACTCCCTTTAGGCAACTCCAGAGGTTTTCCGAGAACAACGGGCCAAGTCTAGAGGAGTACCAAGTTCAGCAGAGCAACTCGAGGACTGCTCCGTGTACCCCAAATTGCCTCGAGATGAGAGCTGATTCCCTGGCTTAGACTCAAGACGTTAGGCCACCTTTCCACAAGCCCCTCAAGAGGAGGCTTCTCTCAGCAATAGGTATGAGGGAGGGACCCTGAGATTGCTGCCTCAATGGGCATATACACCGAGAAAGCCCTGACTCGAAAGGAGGCCGGCTTTCCTTGCAGTGGCTTGAATACAGTCTAGTCTTTCATCTCACAAGCTGAAGGGATGTCTGCACCACCTGTGGAGTCCCTAGAGAAAGCCCTAGGTCCCCGACTCCTTTCGACGGAATGCCTCACATGCCTCTGACACCTCGAGAGGCACGCAGAGCTCACATGCACTGCTTCAAAATTTGACGGAGCCTGACTCCTCTTGAACATTGACAGGAATCCCAGTATCCCTGTGGCTACTGGAAAGGGACCCTGGGTCTCCCGACTCACCTCGAGAAGCGTTTCTGAGACCTTTTGCCCTGCCAAGCCTCGAAGAGACTCCTGAGGTGTCCCTCGTAACTCGACAGGAGTCCTGACTTCGTTGAACCAACACGAGGGTTGAAGGGCCATCCCCGCCGTAAGTCGAGAATGTACCCCAGGTCCCCGCCGCAACTCGAGAAAAAACCATGAGACTTCCCCCCTCCAAGCGAGATGAGGCCCGATTCCCCTGCACTGCATGCAGAGCAATTCCGTGAGCCCCCTGAAACATGTCAGGAGCCTCGACTTGCTTGATGGATGTCGAGACAGTCCGCAAAAAACACTGTCACAAGTAGAGAGGGACCCTGAGGTCACACCAGCATCGCGAAGGAGCTCCATGGGCCCCAAATCAACTCGAGATGAGGCCCGCTTCCCTGCATTGACTCCAGAGCCATCCCCCGTTCCCCATCAAACACGACCTGAGGCTTGACTCCCTTTAGGCAACTCCAGAGGTTCCCCGAGAACAACGGGCCAAGTCTAGAGGAGTACCAAGTTCAGCAGAGCAACTCGAGGACTGCTCCGTGTACCCCAAATTGCCTCGAGATGAGAGCTGATTCCCTGGCTTAGACTCAAGACGTAGGCCACCTTTCCACAAGCCCCTCAAGAGGAGGCTTCTCTCAGCAATAGGTATGAGGGAGGGACCCTGAGATTGCTGCCTCAATGGGCATATACACCGAGAAGCCCTGACTCGAAAGGAGGCCGGCTTTCCTTGCAGTGGCTTGAATACAGTCTAGTCTTTCATCTCACAAGCTGAAGGGATGTCTGCACCACCTGTGGAGTCCCTAGAGAAAGCCCTAGGTCCCCGACTCCTTTCGACGGAATGCCTCACATGCCTCTGACACCTCGAGAGGCACGCAGAGCTCACTGCTTCAAAATTTGACGGAGCCTGACTCCTCTTGAACATTGACAGGAATCCCAGTATCCCTGTGGCTACTGGAAAGGGACCCTGGGTCTCCCGACTCACCTCGAGAAGCGTTCCTTTTGCCCTGCCAAGCCTCGAAGAGACTCCTGAGGTGTCCCTCGTAACTCGACAGGAGTCCTGACTTCGTTGAACCAACACGAGGGTTGAAGGGCCATCCCCGCCGTAAGTCGAGAATGTACCCCAGGTCCCAGCCGCAACTCGAGAAAAACCATGAGACTTCCCCCTCCAAGCGAGATGAGGCCCGATTCCCCTGCACTGCATGCAGAGCAATTCCGTGAGCCCCCTGAAACATGTCAGGAGCCTCGACTTGCTTGATGGATGTCGAGACAGTCCGCAAAAACACTGTCACAAGTAGAGAGGGACCCTGAGGTCACACCAGCATCGCGAAGGAGCTCCATGGGCCCCAAATCAACTCGAGATGAGGCCCGCTTCCCCTGCATTGACTCCAGAGCCATCCCCCGTTCCCCATCAAACACGACCTGAGGCTTGACTCCCTTTAGGCAACTCCAGAGGTTCCCCGAGAACAACGGGCCAAGTCTAGAGGAGTACCAAGTTCAGCAGAGCAACTCGAGGACTGCTCCGTGTACCCCAAATTGCCTCGAGATGAGAGCTGATTCCCTGGCTTAGACTCAAGACGTAGGCCACCTTTCCACAAGCCCCTCAAGAGGAGGCTTCTCTCAGCAATAGGTATGAGGGAGGGACCCTGAGATTGCTGCCTCAATGGGCATATACACCGAGAAGCCCTGACTCGAAAGGAGGCCGGCTTTCCTTGCAGTGGCTTGAATACAGTCTAGTCTTTCATCTCACAAGCTGAAGGGATGTCTGCACCACCTGTGGAGTCCCTAGAGAAAGCCCTAGGTCCCCGACTCCTTTCGACGGAATGCCTCACATGCCTCTGACACCTCGAGAGGCACGCAGAGCTCACTGCTTCAAAATTTGACGGAGCTGACTCCTCTTGAACATTGACAGGAATCCCAGTATCCCTGTGGCTACTGGAAAGGGACCCTGGGTCTCCCGACTCACCTCGAGAAGCGTTCCTTTTGCCCTGCCAAGCCTCGAAGAGACTCCTGAGGTGTCCCTCGTAACTCGACAGGAGTCCTGACTTCGTTGAACAAAACACGAGGGTTGAAGGGCCATCCCCGCCGTAAGTCGAGAATGTACCCCAGGTCCCGCCGCAACTCGAGAAAAACCATGAGACTTCCCCCTCCAAGCGAGATGAGGCCCGATTCCCCTGCACTGCATGCAGAGCAATTCCGTGAGCCCCTGAAACATGTCAGGAGCCTCGACTTGCTTGATGGATGTCGAGACAGTCCGCAAAAACACTGTCACAAGTAGAGAGGGACCCTGAGGTCACACCAGCATCGCGAAGGAGCTCCATGGGCCCCAAATCAACTCGAGATGAGGCCCGCTTCCCCTGCATTGACTCCAGAGCCATCCCCGTCCCCATCAAACACGACCTGAGGCTTGACTCCCTTTAGGCAACTCCAGAGGTTCCCCGAGAACAACGGGCCAAGTCTAGAGGAGTACCAAGTTCAGCAGAGCAACTCGAGGACTGCTCCGTGTACCCCAAATTGCCTCGAGATGAGAGCTGATTCCCTGGCTTAGACTCAAGACGTAGGCCACCTTTCCACAAGCCCCTCAAGAGGAGGCTTCTCTCAGCAATAGGTATGAGGGAGGGACCCTGAGATTGCTGCCTCAATGGGCATATACACCGAGAAGCCCTGACTCGAAAGGAGGCCGGCTTTCCTTGCAGTGGCTTGAATACAGTCTAGTCTTTCATCTCACAAGGTGAAGGGATGTCTGCACCACCTGTGGAGTCCCTAGAGAAAGCCCTAGGTCCCCGACTCCTTTCGACGGAATGCCTCACATGCCTCTGACACCTCGAGAGGCACGCAGAGCTCACTGCTTCAAAATTTGACGGAGCCTGACTCCTCTTGAACATTGACAGGAATCCCAGTATCCCTGTGGCTACTGGAAAGGGACCCTGGGTCTCCCGACTCACCTCGAGAAGCGTTCCTTTTGCCCTGCCAAGCCTCGAAGAGACTCCTGAGGTGTCCCTCGTAACTCGACAGGAGTCCTGACTTCGTTGAACAACACGAGGGTTGAAGGGCCATCCCCGCCGTAAGTCGAGAATGTACCCCAGGTCCCCGCCGCAACTCGAGAAAAACCATGAGACTTCCCCTCCAAGCGAGATGAGGCCCGATTCCCCTGCACTGCATGCAGAGCAATTCCGTGAGCCCCCTGAAACATGTCAGGAGCCTCGACTTGCTTGATGGATGTCGAGACAGTCCGCAAAAACACTGTCACAAGTAGAGAGGGACCCTGAGGTCACACCAGCATCGCGAAGGAGCTCCATGGGCCCCAAATCAACTCGAGATGAGGCCCGCTTCCCCTGCATTGACTCCAGAGCCATCCCCCGTTCCCCATCAAACACGACCTGAGGCTTGACTCCCTTTAGGCAACTCCAGAGGTTCCCCGAGAACAACGGGCCAAGTCTAGAGGAGTACCAAGTTCAGCAGAGCAACTCGAGGACTGCTCCGTGTACCCCAAATTGCCTCGAGATGAGAGCTGATTCCCTGGCTTAGACTCAAGACGTAGGCCACCTTTCCACAAGCCCCTCAAGAGGAGGCTTCTCTCAGCAATAGGTATGAGGGAGGGACCCTGAGATTGCTGCCTCAATGGGCATATACACCGAGAAGCCCTGACTCGAAAGGAGGCCGGCTTTCCTTGCAGTGGCTTGAATACAGTCTAGTCTTTCATCTCACAAGCTGAAGGGATGTCTGCACCACCTGTGGAGTCCCTAGAGAAAGCCCTAGGTCCCCGACTCCTTTCGACGGAATGCCTCACATGCCTCTGACACCTCGAGAGGCACGCAGAGCTCACTGCTTCAAAATTTGACGGAGCCTGACTCCTCTTGAACATTGACAGGAATCCCAGTATCCCTGTGGCTACTGGAAAGGGACCCTGGGTCTCCCGACTCACCTCGAGAAGCGTTCCTTTTGCCCTGCCAAGCCTCGAAGAGACTCCTGAGGTGTCCCTCGTAACTCGACAGGAGTCCTGACTTCGTTGAACCAACACGAGGGTTGAAGGGCCATCCCCGCCGTAAGTCGAGAATGTACCCCAGGTCCCCGCCGCAACTCGAGAAAAAACCATGAGACTTCCCCCTCCAAGCGAGATGAGGCCCGATTCCCCTGCACTGCATGCAGAGCAATTCCGTGAGCCCCCTGAAACATGTCAGGAGCCTCGACTTGCTTGATGGATGTCGAGACAGTCCGCAAAAACACACTGTCACAAGTAGAGAGGGACCCTGAGGTCACACCAGCATCGCGAAGGAGCTCCATGGGCCCCAAATCAACTCGAGATGAGGCCCGCTTCCCCTGCATTGACTCCAGAGCCATCCCCGTTCCCATCAAACACGACCTGAGGCTTGACTCCCTTTAGGCAACTCCAGAGGTTCCCGAGAACAACGGGCCAAGTCTAGAGGAGTACCAAGTTCAGCAGAGCAACTCGAGGACTGCTCCGTGTACCCAAATTGCCTCGAGATGAGAGCTGATTCCCTGGCTTAGACTCAAGACGTAGGCCACCTTTCCACAAGCCCCTCAAGAGGAGGCTTTCTCTCAGCAATAGGTATGAGGGAGGGACCCTGAGATTGCTGCCTCAATGGGCATATACACCGAGAAGCCCTGACTCGAAAGGAGGCCGGCTTTCCTTGCAGTGGCTTGAATACAGTCTAGTCTTTCATCTCACAAGCTGAAGGGATGTCTGCACCACCTGTGGAGTCCCTAGAGAAAGCCCTAGGTCCCCGACTCCTTTCGACGGAATGCCTCACATGCCTCTGACACCTCGAGAGGCACGCAGAGCTCACTGCTTCAATTTGACGGAGGAGCTGACTCCTCTTGAACATTGACAGGAATCCCAGTATCCCTGTGGCTACTGGAAAGGGACCCTGGGTCTCCCGACTCACCTCGAGAAGCGCGTCCCTTTTGCCCTGCCAAGCCTCGAAGAGACTCCTGAGGTGTCCTCGTAACTCGACAGGAGTCCTGACTTCGTTGAACCAACACGAGGGTTGAAGGGCCATCCCCGCCGTAAGTCGAGAATGTACCCCAGGTCCCCGCCGCAACTCGAGAAAAAACCATGAGACTTCCCCCTCCAAGCGAGATGAGGCCCGATTCCCCTGCACTGCATGCAGAGCAATTCCGTGAGCCCCCTGAAACATGTCAGGAGCCTCGACTTGCTTGATGGATGTCGAGACAGTCCGCAAAAACACTGTCACAAGTAGAGAGGGACCCTGAGGTCACACCAGCATCGCGAAGGAGCTCCATGGGCCCCAAATCAACTCGAGATGAGGCCCGCTTCCCCTGCATTGACTCCAGAGCCATCCCCCGTTCCCCATCAAACACGACCTGAGGCTTGACTCCCTTTAGGCAACTCCAGAGGTTCCCCGAGAACAACGGGCCAAGTCTAGAGGAGTACCAAGTTCAGCAGAGCAACTCGAGGACTGCTCCGTGTACCCCAAATTGCCTCGAGATGAGAGCTGATTCCCTGGCTTAGACTCAAGACGTAGGCCACCTTTCCACAAGCCCCTCAAGAGGAGGCTTCTCTCAGCAATAGGTATGAGGGAGGGACCCTGAGATTGCTGCCTCAATGGGCATATACACGAGAAGCCCTGACTCGAAAGGAGGCCGGCTTTCCTTGCAGTGGCTTGAATACAGTCTAGTCTTTCATCTCACAAGCTGAAGGGATGTCTGCACCACCTGTGGAGTCCCTAGAGAAAGCCCTAGGTCCCCGACTCCTTTCGACGGAATGCCTCACATGCCTCTGACACCTCGAGAGGCACGCAGAGCTCACTGCTTCAAAATTTGACGGAGCCTGACTCCTCTTGAACATTGACAGGAATCCCAGTATCCTGTGGGCTACTGGAAAGGGACCCTGGGTCTCCCGACTCACCTCGAGAAGCGTTCCTTTTGCCCTGCCAAGCCTCGAAGAGACTCCTGAGGTGTCCCTCGTAACTCGACAGGAGTCCTGACTTCGTTGAACCAACACGAGGGTTGAAGGGCCATCCCCGCCGTAAGTCGAGAATGTACCCCAGGTCCCCGCGCAACTCCAGAAAAACCATGAGACTTCCCCCTCCAAGCGAGATGAGGCCCGATTCCCCTGCACTGCATGCAGAGCAATTCCGTGAGCCCCCTGAAACATGTCAGGAGCCTCGACTTGCTTGATGGATGTCGAGACAGTCCGCAAAAACACTGTCACAAGTAGAGAGGGACCCTGAGGTCACACCAGCATCGCGAAGGAGCTCCATGGGCCCCAAATCAACTCGAGATGAGGCCCGCTTCCCCTGCATTGACTCCAGAGCCATCCCCGTTCCCATCAAACACGACCTGAGGCTTGACTCCCTTTAGGCAACTCCAGAGGTTCCCCGAGAACAACGGGCCAAGTCTAGAGGAGTACCAAGTTCAGCAGAGCAACTCGAGGACTGCTCCGTGTACCCCAAATTGCCTCGAGATGAGAGCTGATTCCCTGGCTTAGACTCAAGACGTAGGCCACCTTTCCACAAGCCCCTCAAGAGGAGGCTTCTCTCAGCAATAGGTATGAGGGAGGGACCCTGAGATTGCTGCCTCAATGGGCATATACACCGAGAAGCCCTGACTCGAAAGGAGGCCGGCTTTCCTTGCAGTGGCTTGAATACAGTCTAGTCTTTCATCTCACAAGCTGAAGGGATGTCTGCACCACCTGTGGAGTCCCTAGAGAAAGCCCTAGGTCCCCGACTCCTTTCGACGGAATGCCTCACATGCCTCTGACACCTCGAGAGGCACGCAGAGCTCACTGCTTCAAAATTTGACGGAGCCTGACTCCTCTTGAACATTGACAGGAATCCCAGTATCCCTGTGGCTACTGGAAAGGGACCCTGGGTCTCCCGACTCACCTCGAGAAGCGTTCCTTTTGCCCTGCCAAGCCTCGAAGAGACTCCTGAGGTGTCCCTCGTAACTCGACAGGAGTCCTGACTTCGTTGAACCAACACGAGGGTTGAAGGGCCATCCCCGCCGTAAGTCGAGAATGTACCCCAGGTCCCCGCCGCAACTCGAGAAAAAAACCATGAGACTTCCCCCTCCAAGCGAGATGAGGCCCGATTCCCCTGCACTGCATGCAGAGCAATTCCGTGAGCCCCCTGAAACATGTCAGGAGCCTCGACTTGCTTGATGGATGTCGAGACAGTCCGCAAAAACACTGTCACAAGTAGAGAGGGACCCTGAGGTCACACCATCGCGAAGGAGCTCCATGGGCCCCAAATCAACTCGAGATGAGGCCCGCTTCCCCTGCATTGACTCCAGAGCCATCCCCCGTTCCCCATCAAACACGACCTGAGGCTTGACTCCCTTTAGGCAACTCCAGAGGTTCCCCGAGAACAACGGGCCAAGTCTAGAGGAGTACCAAGTTCAGCAGAGCAACTCGAGGACTGCTCCGTGTACCCCAAATTGCCTCGAGATGAGAGCTGATTCCCTGGCTTAGACTCAAGACGTAGGCCACCTTTCCACAAGCCCCTCAAGAGGAGGCTTCTCTCAGCAATAGGTATGAGGGAGGGACCCTGAGATTGCTGCCTCAATGGGCATATACACCGAGAAGCCCTGACTCGAAAGGAGGCCGGCTTTCCTTGCAGTGGCTTGAATACAGTCTAGTCTTTCATCTCACAAGCTGAAGGGGTCTGCACCACCTGTGGAGTCCCTAGAGAAAGCCCTAGGTCCCCGACTCCTTTCGACGGAATGCCTCACATGCCTCTGACACCTCGAGAGGCACGCAGAGCTCACTGCTTCAAAATTTGACGGAGCCTGACTCCTCTTGAACATTGACAGGAATCCCAGTATCCCTGTGGCTACTGGAAAGGGACCCTGGGTCTCCCGACTCACCTCGAGAAGCGTTCCTTTTGCCCTGCCAAGCCTCGAAGAGACTCTCCTGAGGTGTCCCTCGTAACTCGACAGGAGTCCTGACTTCGTTGAACCAACACGAGGGTTGAAGGGCCATCCCCGCCGTAAGTCGAGAATGTACCCCAGGTCCCCGCCGCAACTCGAGAAAAACCATGAGACTTCCCCCTCCAAGCGAGATGAGGCCCGATTCCCCTGCACTGCATGCAGAGCAATTCCGTGAGCCCCCTGAAACATGTCAGGAGCCTCGACTTGCTTGATGGATGTCGAGACAGTCCGCAAAAACACTGTCACAAGTAGAGAGAGGACCCTGAGGTCACACCAGCATCGCGAAGGAGCTCCATGGGCCCCAAATCAACTCGAGATGAGGCCCGCTTCCCCTGCATTGACTCCAGAGCCATCCCCCGTTCCCCATCAAACACGACCTGAGGCTTGACTCCCTTTAGGCAACTCCAGAGGTTCCCCGAGAAACAACGGGCCAAGTCTAGAGGAGTACCAAGTTCAGCAGAGCAACTCGAGGACTGCTCCGTGTACCCCAAATTGCCTCGAGATGAGAGCTGATTCCTGGCTTAGACTCAAGACGTAGGCCACCTTTCCACAAGCCCCTCAAGAGGAGGCTTCTCTCAGCAATAGGTATGAGGGAGGGACCCTGAGATTGCTGCCTCAATGGGCATATACACCGAGAAGCCCTGACTCGAAAGGAGGCCGGCTTTCTTGCAGTGGCTTGAATACAGTCTAGTCTTTCATCTCACAAGCTGAAGGGATGTCTGCACCACCTGTGGAGTCCCTAGAGAAAGCCCTAGGTCCCCGACTCCTTTCGACGGAATGCCTCACATGCCTCTGACCTCGAGAGGCACGCAGAGCTCACTGCTTCAAAATTTGACGGAGCCTGACTCCTCTTGAACATTGACAGGAATCCCAGTATCCCTGTGGCTACTGGAAAGGGACCCTGGGTCTCCCGACTCACCTCGAGAAGCGTTCCTTTTGCCCTGCCAAGCCTCGAAGAGACTCCTGAGGTGTCCCTCGTAACTCGACAGGAGTCCTGACTTCGTTGAACCAACACGAGGGTTGAAGGGCCATCCCCGCCGTAAGTCGAGAATGTACCCCAGGTCCCCGCCGCAACTCGAGAAAAAAAACATGAGACTTCCCCCTCCAAGCGAGATGAGGCCCGATTCCCCTGCACTGCATGCAGAGCAATTCCGTGAGCCCCCTGAAACATGTCAGGAGCCTCGACTTGCTTGATGGATGTCGATGATGAGACAGTCCGCAAAAACACTGTCACAAGTAGAGAGGGACCCTGAGGTCACACCAGCATCGCGAAGGAGCTCCATGGGCCCCAAATCAACTCGAGATGAGGCCCGCTTCCCCTGCATTGACTCCAGAGCCATCCCCCCCCATCAAACACGACCTGAGGCTTGACTCCCTTTAGGCAACTCCAGAGGTTCCCCGAGAACAACGGGCCAAGTCTAGAGGAGTACCAAGTTCAGCAGAGCAACTCGAGGACTGCTCCGTGTACCCCAAATTGCCTCGAGATGAGAGCTGATTCCCCTGGCTTAGACTCAAGACGTAGGCCACCTTTCCACAAGCCCCTCAAGAGGAGGCTTCTCTCAGCAATAGGTATGAGGGAGGGACCCTGAGATTGCTGCCTCAATGGGCATATACACGAGAAGCCCTGACTCGAAAGGAGGCCGGGTTTTCCTTGCAGTGGCTTGAATACAGTCTAGTCTTTCATCTCACAAGCTGAAGGGATGTCTGCACCACCTGTGGAGTCCCTAGAGAAAGCCCTAGGTCCCCGACTCCTTTCGACGGAATGCCTCACATGCCTCTGACACCTCGAGAGGCACGCAGAGCTCACTGCTTCAAAATTTGACGGAGCCTGACTCCTCTTGAACATTGACAGGAATCCCAGTCCCCTGTGGCTACTGGAAAGGGACCCTGGGTCTCCCGACTCACCTCGAGAAGCGTTCCTTTTGCCCTGCCAAGCCTCGAAGAGACTCCTGAGGTGTCCCTCGTAACTCGACAGGAGTCCTGACTTCGTTGAACAAACACGAGGGTTGAAGGGCCATCCCCGCCGTAAGTCGAGAATGTACCCCAGGTCCCCCGCAACTCGAGAAAAACGAGAAAAACATGAGACTTCCCCCTCCAAGCGAGATGAGGCCCGATTCCCCTGCACTGCATGCAGAGCAATTCCGTGAGCCCCCTGAAACATGTCAGGAGCCTCGACTTGCTTGATGGATGTCGAGACAGTCCGCAAAAACACTGTCACAAGTAGAGAGGGACCCTGAGGTCACACCAGCATCGCGAAGGAGCTCCATGGGCCCCAAATCAACTCGAGATGAGGCCCGCTTCCCCTGCATTGACTCCAGAGCCATCCCCCGTTCCCCATCAAACACGACCTGAGGCTTGACTCCCTTTAGGCAACTCCAGAGGTTCCCCGAGAACAACGGGCCAAGTCTAGAGGAGTACCAAGTTCAGCAGAGCAACTCGAGGACTGCTCCGTGTACCCCAAATTGCCTCGAGATGAGAGCTGATTCCCTGGCTTAGACTCAAGACGTAGGCCACCTTTCCACAAGCCCCTCAAGAGGAGGCTTCTCTCAGCAATAGGTATGAGGGAGGGACCCTGAGATTGCTGCCTCAATGGGCATATACACCGAGAAGCCCTGACTCGAAAGGAGGCCGGCTTCCTTGCAGTGGCTTGAATACAGTCTAGTCTTTCATCTCACAAGCTGAAGGGATGTCTGCACCACCTGTGGAGTCCCTAGAGAAAGCCCTAGGTCCCCGACTCCTTTCGACGGAATGCCTCACATGCCTGACACCTCGAGAGGCACGCAGAGCTCACTGCTTCAAAATTTGACGGAGCCTGACTCCTCTTGAACATTGACAGGAATCCCAGTATCCCTGTGGCTACTGGAAAGGGACCTGGGTCTCCCGACTCACCTCGAGAAGCGTTCCTTTTGCCCTGCCAAGCCTCGAAGAAGAGACTCCTGAGGTGTCCCTCGTAACTCGACAGGAGTCCTGACTTCGTTGAACAAACACGAGGGTTGAAGGGCCATCCCCGCCGTAAGTCGAGAATGTACCCCAGGTCCCCGCCGCAACTCGAGAAAAACCATGAGACTTCCCCTCCAAGCGAGATGAGGCCCGATTCCCCTGCACTGCATGCAGAGCAAGAGCATTCCGTGAGCCCCCTGAAACATGTCAGGAGCCTCGACTTGCTTGATGGATGTCGAGACAGTCCGCAAAAACACTGTCACAAGTAGAGAGGGACCCTGAGGTCACACCAGCATCGCGAAGGAGGAGCTCCATGGGCCCCAAATCAACTCGAGAGAGAGGCCCGCTTCCCCTGCATTGACTCCAGAGCCATCCCCCCGTTCCCCATCAAACACGACCTGAGGCTTGACTCCCTTTAGGCAACTCCAGAGGTTCCCCGAGAACAACGGGCCAAGTCTAGAGGAGTACCAAGTTCAGCAGCAAGCAAGAGGACTGCTCCGTGTACCCCAAACCCCAAATTGCCTCGAGATGAGAGCTGATTCCCTGGCTTAGACTCAAGACGTAGGCCACCTTTCCACAAGCCCCAAGAGGAGGCTTCTCTCAGCAATAGGTATGAGGGAGGGACCCTGAGATTGCTGCCTCAATGGGCATATACACCGAGAAGCCCTGACTCGAAAGGAGGCCGGCTTTCCTTGCAGTGGCTTGAATACAGTCTAGTCTTTCATCTCACAAGCTGAAGGGATGTCTGCACCACCTGTGGAGTCCCTAGAGAAAGCCCTAGGTCCCCGACTCCTTTCGACGGAATGCCTCACATGCCTCTGACACCTCGAGAGGCACGCAGAGCTCACTGCTTCAAAATTTGACGGAGCCTGACTCCTCTTGAACATTGACAGGAATCCCAGTATCCCTGTGGCTACTGGAAAGGGACCCTGGGTCTCCCGACTCACCTCGAGAAGCGTTCCTTTTGCCCTGCCAAACCTCGAAGAGACTCCTGAGGTGTCCCTCGTAACTCGACAGGAGTCCTGACTTCGTTGAACCAACACGAGGGTTGAAGGGCCATCCCCGCCGTAAGTCGAGAATGTACCCCAGGTCCCCGCCGCAACTCGAGAAAAAACCATGAGACTTCCCCCTCCAAGCGAGATGAGGCCCGATTCCCCTGCACTGCATGCAGAGCAATTCCGTGAGCCCCCTGAAACATGTCAGGAGCCTCGACTTGCTTGATGGATGTCGAGACAGTCCGCAAAAAAAACTGTCACAAAAAAGAGAGGGACCCTGAGGTCACACCAGCATCGCGAAGGAGCTCCATGGGCCCCAAATCAACTCGAGATGAGGCCCGCTTCCCCTGCATTGACTCCAGAGCCATCCCCCCATTCCCCATCAAACACGACCTGAGGCTTGACTCCCTTTAGGCAACTCCAGAGGTTCCCCGAGAACAACGGGCCAAGTCTAGAGGAGTACCAAGTTCAGCAGAGCAACTCGAGGACTGCTCCGTGTACCCCAAATTGCCTCGAGATGAGAGCTGATTCCCTGGCTTAGACTCAAGACGTAGGCCACCTTTCCACAAGCCCTCAAGAGGAGGCTTCTCTCAGCAATAGGTATGAGGGAGGGACCCTGAGATTGCTGCCTCAATGGGCATATACACCGAGAAGCCCTGACTCGAAAGGAGGCCGGCTTTCCTTGCAGTGGCTTGAATACAGTCTAGTCTTTCATCTCACAAGCTGAAGGGATGTCTGCACCACCTGTGGAGTCCCTAGAGAAAGCCCTAGGTCCCCGACTCCTTTCGACGGAATGCCTCACATGCCTCTGACACCTCGAGAGGCACGCAGAGCTCACTGCTTCAAAATTTGACGGAGCCTGACTCCTCTTGAACATTGACAGGAATCCCAGTATCCCTGTGGCTACTGGAAAGGGACCCTGGGTCTCCCGACTCACCTCGAGAAGCGTTCCTTTTTGCAAGCCAAGCCTCGAAGAGACTCCTGAGGTGTCCCTCGTAACTCGACAGGAGTCCTGACTTCGTTGAACCAAACACGAGGGTTGAAGGGCCATCCCCCCGTCGAGAATGTACCCCAGGTCCCCGCCGCAACTCGAGAAAAACCGAGAAAAAATGAGACTTCCCCCTCCAAGCGAGATGAGGCCCGATTCCCCTGCACTGCATGCAGAGCAATTCCGTGAGCCCCTGAAACATGTCAGGAGCCTCGACTTGCTTGATGGATGTCGAGACAGTCCGCAAAAAACACTGTCACAAGTAGAGAGGGACCCTGAGGTCACACCAGCATCGCGAAGGAGCTCCATGGGCCCCAAATCAACTCGAGATGAGGCCCGCTTCCCTGCATTGACTCCAGAGCCATCCCCCGTTCCCCATCAAACACGACCTGAGGCTTGACTCCCTTTAGGCAACTCCAGAGGTTCCCCGAGAGAACAACGGGCCAAGTCTAGAGGAGTACCAAGTTCAGCAGAGCAACTCGAGGACTGCTCCGTGTACCCCAAATTGCCTCGAGATGAGAGCTGATTCCCTGGCTTAGACTCAAGACGTAGGCCACCTTTCCACAAGCCCCTCAAGAGGAGGCTTCTCTCAGCAATAGGTATGAGGGAGGGACCCTGAGATTGCTGCCTCAATGGGCATATACACCGAGAAGCCCTGACTCGAAAGGAGGCCGGGTTTCCTTGCAGTGGCTTGAATACAGTCTAGTCTTTCATCTCACAAGGTGAAGGGATGTCTGCACCACACTGTGGAGTCCCTAGAGAAAGCCCTAGGTCCCCGACTCCTTTCGACGGAATGCCTCACATGCCTCTGACACCTCGAGAGGCACGCAGAGCTCACTGCTTCAAAATTTGACGGAGCCTGACTCCTCTTGAACATTGACAGGAATCCCAGTATCCCTGTGGCTACTGGAAAGGGACCCTGGGTCTCCCGACTCACCTCGACTCACCTCGAGAGCGTTCCTTTTGCCCTGCCAAGCCTCGAAGAGACTCCTGAGGTGTCCCTCGTAACTCGACGGAGTCCTGACTTCGTTGAACAACACGAGGGTTGAAGGGCCATCCCCGCCGTAAGTCGAGAATGTACCCCAGGTCCCCGCCGCAACTCGAGAAAAAAACCATGAGACTTCCCCCTCCAAGAGAGATGAGGCCCGATTCCCCTGCACTGCATGCAGAGCAATTCCGTGAGCCCCCTGAAACATGTCAGGAGCCTCGACTTGCTTGATGGATGTCGAGACAGTCCGCAAAAAAACTGTCACAAGTAGAGAGGGACCCTGAGGTCACACCAGCATCGCGAAGGAGCTCCATGGGCCCCAAATCAACTCGAGATGAGGCCCGCTTCCCCTGCATTGACTCCAGAGCCATCCCCGTTCCCCATCAAACACGACCTGAGGCTTGACTCCCTTTAGGCAACTCCAGAGGTTCCCCGAGAACAACGGGCCAAGTCTAGAGGAGTACCAAGTTCAGCAGAGCAACTCGAGGACTGCTCCGTGTACCCCAAATTGCCTCGAGATGAGAGCTGATTCCCTGGAGCTGGCTTACTCACGTAGTAGGCCACCTTTCCACAAGCCCTCAAGAGGAGGCTTCTCTCAGCAATAGGTATGAGGGAGGGACCCTGAGATTGCTGCCTCAATGGGCATATACACCGAGAAGCCCTGACTCGAAAGGAGGCCGGGGGATCCTTGCAGTGGCTTGAATACAGTCTCTTCTTTCTCACAAGCTGAAGGGATGTCTGCACCACCTGTGGAGTCCCTAGAGAAAGCCCTAGGTCCCCGACTCCTTTCGACGGAATGCCTCACATGCCTCTGACACCTCGAGAGGCACGCAGAGCTCACTGCTTCAAAATTTGACGGAGCCTGACTCCTCTTGAACATTGACAGGAATCCCAGTATCCCTGTGGCTACTGGAAAGGGACCCTGGGTCTCCCGACTCACCTCGAGAAGCGTTCCTTTTGCCCTGCCAAGCCTCGAAGAGACTCCTGAGGTGTCCCTCGTAACTCGACAGGAGTCCTGACTTCGTTGAACCAACACGAGGGTTGAAGGGCCATCCCCGCCGTAAGTCGAGAATGTACCCCAGGTCCCCGCCGCAACTCGAGAAAAAACCATGAGACTTCCCCCTCCAAGCGAGATGAGGCCCGATTCCCCTGCACTGCATGCAGAGCAATTCCGTGAGCCCCCTGAAACATGTCAGGAGCCTCGACTTGCTTGATGGATGTCGAGACAGTCCGCAAAAAACACACTGTCACAAGTAGAGAGGGACCCTGAGGTCACACCAGCATCGCGAAGGAGCTCCATGGGCCCCAAAATCAACTCGAGATGAGGCCCGCTTCCCCTGCATTGACTCCAGAGCCATCCCCCGTTCCCCATCAAACACGACCTGAGGCTTGACTCCCTTTAGGCAACTCCAGAGGTTCCCCGAGAACAACGGGCCAAGTCTAGAGGAGTACCAAGTTCAGCAGAGCAACTCGAGGACTGCTCTCGTGTACCCCCAAAACGCCTCGAGATGAGAGCCTCGAGATGATTCCCTGGCTTAGACTCAAGACGTAGGCCACGTTTCCACAAGCCCCTCAAGAGGAGGCTTCTCTCAGCAATAGGTATGAGGGAGGGACCCTGAGATTGCTGCCTCAATGGGCATATACACCGAGAAGCCCTGACTCGAAAGGAGGCCGGCTTTCCTTGCAGTGGCTTGAATACAGTCTAGTCTTTCATCTCACAAGCTGAAGGGATGTCTGCACCACCTGTGGAGTCCCTAGAGAAAGCCCTAGGTCCCCGACTCCTTTCGACGGAATGCCTCACATGCCTCTGACACCTCGAGAGGCACGCAGAGCTCACTGCTTCAAAATTTGACGGAGCCTGACTCTCTCTTGAATTGACAGGAATCCCAGTATCCCTGTGGCTACTGGAAAGGGACCCTGGGTCTCCCGACTCACCTCGAGAAGCGTCCTTTTGCCCTGCCAAGCCTCGAAGAGACTCCTGAGGTGTCCCTCGTAACTCGACAGGAGTCCTGACTTCGTTGAACCAACACGAGGGTTGAAGGGCCATCCCCGCCGTAAGTCGAGAATGTACCCCAGGTCCCCGCCGCAACTCGAGAAAAACCATGAGAGTTCCCCCTCCAAGCGAGATGAGGCCCGATTCCCCTGCACTGCATGCAGAGCAATTCCGTGAGCCCCCTGAAACATGTCAGGAGCCTCGACTTGCTTGATGGATGTCGAGACAGTCCGCAAAAAAAAAAACACTGTCACAAGTAGAGAGGGACCCTGAGGTCACACCAGCATCGCGAAGGAGCTCCATGGGCCCCAAATCAACTCGAGATGAGGCCCGCTTCCCCTGCATTGACTCCAGAGCCATCCCCCGTTCCCCATCAAACACGACCTGAGGCTTGACTCCCTTTAGGCAACTCCAGAGGTTCCCCGAGAACAACGGGCCAAGTCTAGAGGAGTACCAAGTTCAGCAGAGCAACTCGAGGACTGCTCCGTGTACCCCCCCAAATTGCCTCGAGATGAGAGCTGATTCCCTGGCTTAGACTCAAGACGTAGGCCACCTTTCCACAAGCCCCTCAAGAGGAGGGGCTTCTCTCAGCAATAGGTATGAGGGAGGGACCCTGAGATTGCTGCCTCAATGGGCATAATGGGCATATACACCGAGAAGCCCTGACTCGAAAGGAGGCCGGCTTTCCTTGCAGTGGCTTGAATACAGTCTAGTCTTTCATCTCACAAGCTGAAGGGATGTCTGCACCACCTGTGGAGTCCCTAGAGAAAGCCCTAGGTCCCCGACTCCTTTCGACGGAATGCCTCACATGCCTCTGACACCTCGAGAGGCACGCAGAGCTCACTGCTTCAAAATTTGACGGAGCCTGACTCCTCTTGAACATTGACAGGAATCCCAGTATCCCTGTGGCTACTGGAAAGGGACCCTGGGTCTCCCGACTCACCTCGAGAAGCGTTCCTTTTGCCCTGCCAAGCCTCGAAGAGACTCCTGAGGTGTCCCTCGTAACTCGACAGGAGTCCTGACTTCGTTGAACAAACACGAGGGTTGAAGGGCCATCCCCGCGTAAGTCGAGAATGTACCCCAGGTCCCCGCCGCAACTCGAGAAAAACCATGAGACTTCCCCTCCAAGCGAGATGAGGCCCGATTCCCCTGCACTGCATGCAGAGCAATTCCGTGAGCCCCCTGAAACATGTCAGGAGCCTCGACTTGCTTGATGGATGTCGAGACAGTCCGCAAAAACACACTGTCACAAGTAGAGAGGGACCCTGAGGTCACACCAGCATCGCGAAGGAGCTCCATGGGCCCCAAATCAACTCGAGATGAGGCCCGCTTCCCCTGCATTGACTCCAGAGCCATCCCCCGTTCCCCATCAAACACGACCTGAGGCTTGACTCCCTTTAGGCAACTCCAGAGGTTCCCCGAGAACAACGGGCCAAGTCTAGAGGAGTACCAAGTTCAGCAGAGCAACTCGAGGACTGCTCCGTGTACCCCAAATTGCCTCGAGATGAGAGCTGATTCCCTGGCTTAGACTCAAGACGTAGGCCACCTTTCCACAAGCCCCTCAAGAGGAGGCTTCTCTCAGCAATAGGTATGAGGGAGGGACCCTGAGATTGCTGCCTCAATGGGCATATACACCGAGAAGCCCTGACTCGAAAGGAGGCCGGGTTTCCTTGCAGTGGCTTGAATACAGTCTAGTCTTTCATCTCACAAGCTGAAGGGATGTCTGCACCACCTGTGGAGTCCCTAGAGAAAGCCCTAGGTCCCCGACTCCTTTCGACGGAATGCCTCACATGCCTCTGACACCTCGAGAGCAGAGCTCACTGCTTCAAAATTTGACGGAGCCTGACTCCTCTTGAACATTGACAGGAATCCCAGTATCCCTGTGGCTACTGGAAAGGGACCCTGGGTCTCCCGACTCACCTCGAGAAGCGTTCCTTTTGCCCTGCCAAGCCTCGAAGAGACTCCTGAGGTGTCCCTCGTAACTCGACAGGAGTCCTGACTTCGTTGAACAACACGAGGGTTGAAGGGCCATCCCCGCCGTAAGTCGAGAATGTACCCCAGGTCCCCGCCGCAACTCGAGAAAAACCATGAGACTTCCCCCTCCAAGCGAGATGAGGCCCGATTCCCCTGCACTGCATGCAGAGCAATTCCGTGAGCCCCCTGAAACATGTCAGGAGCCTCGACTTGCTTGATGGATGTCGAGACAGTCCGCAAAAAACACTGTCACAAGTAGAGAGGGACCCTGAGGTCACACCAGCATCGCGAAGGAGCTCCATGGGCCCCAAATCAACTCGAGATGAGGCCCGCTTCCCCTGCATTGACTCCAGAGCCATCCCCCGTTCCCCATCAAACACGACCTGAGGCTTGACTCCCTTTAGGCAACTCCAGAGGTTCCCCGAGAACAACGGGCCAAGTCTAGAGGAGTACCAAGTTCAGCAGAGCAACTCGAGGACTGCTCCGTGTACCCCAAATTGCCTCGAGATGAGAGCTGATTCCCTGGCTTAGACTCAAGACGTAGGCCACCTTTCCACAAGCCCCTCAAGAGGAGGCTTCTCTCAGCAATAGGTATGAGGGAGGGACCCTGAGATTGCTGCCTCAATGGGCATATACACCGAGAAGCCCTGACTCGAAAGGAGGCCGGCTTTCCTTGCAGTGGCTTGAATACAGTCTAGTCTTTCATCTCTTTCATCTCACAAGCAAGCTGAGGGATGTCTGCACCACCTGTGGAGTCCCTAGAGAAAGCCCTAGGTCCCCGACTCCTTTCGACGGAATGCCTCACATGCCTCTGACACCTCGAGAGGCACGCAGAGCTCACTGCTTCAAAATTTGACGGAGCCTGACTCCTCTTGAACATTGACAGGAATCCCAGTATCCCTGTGGCTACTGGAAAGGGACCCTGGGTCTCCCGACTCACCTCGAGAAGCGTTCCTTTTGCCCTGCCAAGCCTCGAAGAGACTCCTGAGGTGTCCCTCGTAACTCGACAGGAGTCCTGACTTCGTTGAACCAACACGAGGGTTGAAGGGCCATCCCCGCCGTAAAGTCGAGAATGTACCCCAGGTCCCCGCCGCAACTCGAGAAAAACCATGAGACTTCCCCCTCCAAGCGAGATGAGGCCCGATTCCCCTGCACTGCATGCAGAGCAATTCCGTGAGCCCCCTGAAACATGTGTCAGGAGCCTCGACTTGCTTGATGGATGTCGAGACAGTCCGCAAAAAAAAAACACTGTCACAAGTAGAGAGGGACCCTGAGGTCACACCAGCATCGCGAAGGAGCTCCATGGGCCCCAAATCAACTCGAGATGAGGCCCGCTTCCCCTGCATTGACTCCAGAGCCATCCCCCGTTCCCCATCAAACACGACCTGAGGCTTGACTCCCTTTAGGCAACTCCAGAGGTTCCCCGAGAACAACGGGCCAAGTCTAGAGGAGTACCAAGTTCAGCAGAGCAACTCGAGGACTGCTCCGTGTACCCCAAATTGCCTCGAGATGAGAGCTGATTCCCTGGCTTAGACTCAAGACGTAGGCCACCTTTCCACAAGCCCCTCAAGAGGAGGCTTCTCTCAGCAATAGGTATGAGGGAGGGACCCTGAGATTGCTGCCTCAATGGGCATATACACCGAGAAGCCCTGACTCGAAAGGAGGCCGGGTTTCCTTGCAGTGGCTTGAATACAGTCTAGTCTTTCATCTCACAAGCTGAAGGGATGTCTGCACCACCTGTGGAGTCCCTAGAGAAAGCCCTAGGTCCCCGACTCCTTTCGACGGAATGCCTCACATGCCTCTGACACCTCGAGAGGCACGCAGAGCTCACTGCTTCAAAATTTGACGGAGCCTGACTCCTCTTGAACATTGACAGGAATCCCAGTATCCCTGTGGCTACTGGAAAGGGACCCTGGGTCTCCCGACTCACCTCGAGAAGCGTTCCTTTTGCCCTGCCAAGCCTCGAAGAGACTCCTGAGGTGTCCCTCGTAACTCGACAGGAGTCCTGACTTCGTTGAACAAACACGAGGGTTGAAGGGCCATCCCCGCCGTAAGTCGAGAATGTACCCCAGGTCCCCGCCGCAACTCGAGAAAAACCATGAGACTTCCCCCTCCAAGCGAGATGAGGCCCGATTCCCCTGCACTGCATGCAGAGCAATTCCGTGAGCCCCCTGAAACATGTCAGGAGCCTCGACTTGCTTGATGGATGTCGAGACAGTCCGCAAAAAACTGTCACAAGTAGAGAGGGACCCTGAGGTCACACCAGGTCACACCAGCATCGCGAAGGAGCTCCATGGGCCCCAAATCAACTCGAGATGAGGCCCGCTTCCCCTGCATTGACTCCAGAGCCATCCCCCGTTCCCCATCAAACACGACCTGAGGCTTGACTCCCTTTAGGCAACTCCAGAGGTTCCCCGAGAACAACGGGCCAAGTCTAGAGGAGTACCAAGTTCAGCAGAGCAACTCGAGGACTGCTCCGTGTACCCCAAATTGCCTCGAGATGAGAGCTGATTCCCTGGCTTAGACTCAAGACGTAGGCCACCTTTCCACAAGCCCCTCAAGAGGAGGCTTCTCTCAGCAATAGGTATGAGGGAGGGACCCTGAGATTGCTGCCTCAATGGGCATATACACCGAGAAGCCCTGACTCGAAAGGAGGCCGGCTTTCCTTGCAGTGGCTTGAATACAGTCTAGTCTTTCATCTCACAAGCTGAAGGGATGTCTGCACCACCTGTGGAGTCCCTAGAGAAAGCCCTAGGTCCCCGACTCCTTTTTCGACGGAATGCCTGCATCATCCTCTGACACCTCTGACACCTCGAGAGGCACGCAGAGCTCACTGCTTCAAAATTTGACGGAGCCTGACTCCTCTTGAACATTGACAGGAATCCCAGTATCCCTGTGGCTACTGGAAAGGGACCCTGGGTCTCCCGACTCACCTCGAGAAGCGTTCCTTTTGCCCTGCCAAGCCTCGAAGAGACTCCTGAGGTGTCCCTCGTAACTCGACAGGAGTCCTGACTTCGTTGAACAACACGAGGGTTGAAGGGCCATCCCCGCCGTAAGTCGAGAATGTACCCCAGGTCCCCGCCGCAACTCGAGAAAAACCATGAGACTTCCCCCTCCAAGCGAGATGAGGCCCGATTCCCCTGCACTGCATGCAGAGCAATTCCGTGAGCCCCCTGAAACATGTCAGGAGCCTCGACTTGCTTGATGGATGTCGAGACAGTCCGCAAAAAAAACACTGTCACAAGTAGAGAGGGACCCTGAGGTCACACCATCACATCGCGAAGGAGCTCCATGGGCCCCAAATCAACCCAAATCTCGAGATGAGGCCCGCTTCCCCTGCATTGACTCCAGAGCCATCCCCCGTTCCCCATCAAACACGACCTGAGGCTTGACTCCCTTTAGGCAACTCCAGAGGTTCCCCGAGAACAACGGGCCAAGTCTAGAGGAGTACCAAGTTCAGCAGAGCAACTCGAGGACTGCTCCGTGTACCCCAAATTGCCTCGAGATGAGAGCTGATTCCCTGGCTTAGACTCAAGACGTAGGCCACCTTTCCACAAGCCCCTCAAGAGGAGGCTTCTCTCAGCAATAGGTATGAGGGAGGGACCCTGAGATTGCTGCCTCAATGGGCATATACACCGAGAAGCCCTGACTCGAAAGGAGGCCGGGTTTCCTTGCAGTGGCTTGAATACAGTCTAGTCTTTCATCTCACAAGCTGAAGGGATGTCTGCACCACCTGTGGAGTCCCTAGAGAAAGCCCTAGGTCCCCGACTCCTTTCGACGGAATGCCTCACATGCCTCTGACACCTCGAGAGGCACGAGAGCTCACTGCTTCAAAATTTGACGGAGCCTGACTCCTCTTGAACATTGACAGGAATCCCAGTATCCCTGTGGCTACTGGAAAGGGACCCTGGGTCTCCCGACTCACCTCGAGAAGCGTTCCTTTTGCCCTGCCAAGCCTCGAAGAGACTCCTGAGGTGTCCCTCGTAACTCGACAGGAGTCCTGACTTCGTTGAACAAACACGAGGGTTGAAGGGCCATCCCCGCCGTAAGTCGAGAATGTACCCCAGGTCCCCGCCGCAACTCGAGAAAAACCATGAGACTTCCCCCTCCAAGCGAGATGAGGCCCGATTCCCCTGCACTGCATGCAGAGCAATTCCGTGAGCCCCCTGAAACATGTCAGGAGCCTCGACTTGCTTGATGGATGTCGAGACAGTCCGCAAAAAAACTGTCACAAGTAGAGAGGGACCCTGAGGTCACACCAGCATCGCGAAGGAGCTCCATGGGCCCCAAATCAAATCGAGATGAGGCCCGCTTCCTGCATTGACTCCAGAGCCATCCCCCGTTCCCCATCAAACACGACCTGAGGCTTGACTCCCTTTAGGCAACTCCAGAGGTTCCCGAGAACAACGGGCCAAGTCTAGAGGAGTACCAAGTTCAGCAGAGCAACTCGAGGACTGCTCCGTGTACCCCAAATTGCCTCGAGATGAGAGCTGATTCCCTGGCTTAGACTCAAGACGTAGGCCACCTTTCCACAAGCCCCTCAAGAGGAGGCTTCTCTCAGCAATAGGTATGAGGGAGGGACCCTGAGATTGCTGCCTCAATGGGCATATACACCGAGAAGCCCTGACTCGAAAGGAGGCCGGCTTTCCTTGCAGTGGCTTGAATACAGTCTAGTCTTTCATCTCACAAGCTGAAGGGATGTCTGCACCACCTGTGGAGTCCCTAGAGAAAGCCCTAGGTCCCCGACTCCTTTCGACGGAATGCCTCACATGCCTCTGACACCTCGAGAGGCACGCAGAGCTCACTGCTTCAAAAAAATTGACGGAGCCTGACTCCTCTTGAACATTGACAGGAATCCCAGTATCCCTGTGGCTACTGGAAAGGGACCCTGGGTCTCCCGACTCACCTCGAGAAGCGTTCCTTTTGCCCTGCCAAGCCTCGAAGAGACTCCTGAGGTGTCCCTCGTAACTCGACAGGAGTCCTGACTTCGTTGAACAAACACGAGGGTTGAAGGGCCATCCCCGCCGTAAGTCGAGAATGTACCCCAGGTCCCCGCCGCAACTCGAGAAAAAAAACATGAGACTTCCCCCTCCAAGCGAGATGAGGCCCGATTCCCCTGCACTGCATGCAGAGCAATTCCGTGAGCCCCCTGAAACATGTCAGGAGCCTCGACTTGCTTGATGGATGTCGAGACAGTCCGCAAAAACACTGTCACAAGTAGAGAGGGACCCTGAGGTCACACCAGCATCGCGAAGGAGCTCCATGGGCCCCAAATCAAAATCGAGATGAGGCCCGCTTCCCCTGCATTGACTCCAGAGCCATCCCCCGTTCCCCATCAAACACGACCTGAGGCTTGACTCCCTTTAGGCAACTCCAGAGGTTCCCCGAGAACAACGGGCCAAGTCTAGAGGAGTACCAAGTTCAGCAGAGCAACTCGAGGACTGCTCCGTGTACCCCAAATTGCCTCGAGATGAGAGCTGATTCCCTGGCTTAGACTCAAGACGTAGGCCACCTTTCCACAAGCCCCTCAAGAGGAGGCTTCTCTCAGCAATAGGTATGAGGGAGGGACCCTGAGATTGCTGCCTCAATGGGCATATACACCGAGAAGCCCTGACTCGAAAGGAGGCCGGGTTTCCTTGCAGTGGCTTGAATACAGTCTAGTCTTTCATCTCACAAGCTGAAGGGATGTCTGCACCACCTGTGGAGTCCCTAGAGAAAGCCCTAGGTCCCCGACTCCTTTCGACGGAATGCCTCACATGCCTCTGACACCTCGAGAGGCACGCAGAGCTCACTGCTTCAAAATTTGACGGAGCCTGATCCTCTTGAACATTGACAGGAATCCCAGTATCCCTGTGGCTACTGGAAAGGGACCCTGGGTCTCCCGACTCACCTCGAGAAGCGTTCCTTTTGCCCTGCCAAGCCTCGAAGAGACTCCTGAGGTGTCCCTCGTAACTCGACAGGAGTCCTGACTTCGTTGAACAAACACGAGGGTTGAAGGGCCATCCCCGCCGTAAGTCGAGAATGTACCCCAGGTCCCCGCCGCAACTCGAGAAAAACCATGAGACTTCCCCCTCCAAGCGAGATGAGGCCCGATTCCCCTGCACTGCATGCAGAGCAATTCCGTGAGCCCCCTGAAACATGTCAGGAGCCTCGACTTGCTTGATGGATGTCGAGACAGTCCGCAAAAAACACTGTCACAAGTAGAGAGGGGGACCTGAGGTCACACCAGCATCGCGAAGGAGCTCCATGGGCCCCAAATCAACTCGAGATGAGGCCCGCTTCCCCTGCATTGACTCCAGAGCCATCCCCCGTTCCCCATCAAACACGACCTGAGGCTTGACTCCCTTTAGGCAACTCCAGAGGTTCCCCGAGAACAACGGGCCAAGTCTAGAGGAGTACCAAGTTCAGCAGAGCAACTCGAGGACTGCTCCGTGTACCCCAAATTGCCTCGAGATGAGAGCTGATTCCCTGGCTTAGACTCAAGACGTAGGCCACCTTTCCACAAGCCCCTCAAGAGGAGGCTTCTCTCAGCAATAGGTATGAGGGAGGGACCCTGAGATTGCTGCCTCAATGGGCATATACACCGAGAAGCCCTGACTCGAAAGGAGGCCGGCTTTCCTTGCAGTGGCTTGAATACAGTCTAGTCTTTCATCTCACAAGGTGAAGGGATGTCTGCACCACCTGTGGAGTCCCTAGAGAAAGCCCTAGGTCCCCGACTCCTTTCGACGGAATGCCTCACATGCCTCTGACACCTCGAGAGGCACGCAGAGCTCACTGCTTCAAAATTTGACGGAGCCTGACTCCTCTTGAACATACAGGAATCCCAGTATCCCTGTGGCTACTGGAAAGGGACCCTGGGTCTCCCGACTCACCTCGAGAAGCGTTCCTTTTTGCCCTGCCAAGCCTCGAAGAGACTCCTGAGGTGTCCCTCGTAACTCGACAGGAGTCCTGACTTCGTTGAACAACACGAGGGTTGAAGGGCCATCCCCGCCGTAAGTCGAGAATGTACCCCAGGTCCCCGCCGCAACTCGAGAAAAACCATGAGACTTCCCCCTCCAAGCGAGATGAGGCCCGATTCCCCTGCACTGCATGCAGAGCAATTCCGTGAGCCCCCTGAAACATGTCAGGAGCCTCGACTTGCTTGATGGATGTCGAGACAGTCCGCAAAAAAAAACACTGTCACAAGTAGAGAGGGACCCTGAGGTCACACCAGCATCGCGAAGGAGCTCCATGGGCCCCAAATCAACTCGAGATGAGGCCCGCTTCCCCTGCATTGACTCCAGAGCCATCCCCCGTTCCCCATCAAACACGACCTGAGGCTTGACTCCCTTTAGGCAACTCCAGAGGTTCCCGAGAACAACGGGCCAAGTCTAGAGGAGTACCAAGTTCAGCAGAGCAACTCGAGGACTGCTCCGTGTACCCCAAATTGCCTCGAGATGAGAGCTGATTCCCTGGCTTAGACTCAAGACGTAGGCCACCTTTCCACAAGCCCCTCAAGAGGAGGCTTCTCTCAGCAATAGGTATGAGGGAGGGACCCTGAGATTGCTGCCTCAATGGGCATATACACCGAGAAGCCCTGACTCGAAAGGAGGCCGGGTTTCCTTGCAGTGGCTTGAATACAGTCTAGTCTTTCATCTCACAAGCTGAAGGGATGTCTGCACCACCTGTGGAGTCCCTAGAGAAAGCCCTAGGTCCCCGACTCCTTTCGACGGAATGCCTCACATGCCTCTGACACCTCGAGAGGCACGCAGAGCTCACTGCTTCAAAATTTGACGGAGCCTGACTCCTCTTGAACATTGACAGGAATCCCAGTATCCCTGTGGCTACTGGAAAGGGACCCTGGGTCTCCCGACTCACCTCGAGAAGCGTTCCTTTTGCCCTGCCAAGCCTCGAAGAGACTCCTGAGGTGTCCCTCGTAACTCGACAGGAGTCCTGACTTCGTTGAACAACACGAGGGTTGAAGGGCCATCCCCGCCGTAAGTCGAGAATGTACCCCAGGTCCCCGCCGCAACTCGAGAAAAAACCATGAGACTTCCCCCTCCAAGCGAGATGAGGCCCGATTCCCCTGCACTGCATGCAGAGCAATTCCGTGAGCCCCCTGAAACATGTCAGGAGCCTCGACTTGCTTGATGGATGTCGAGACAGTCCGCAAAAACACTGTCACAAGTAGAGAGGGACCCTGAGGTCACACCAGCATCGCGAAGGAGCTCCATGGGCCCCAAATCAACTCGAGATGAGGCCCGCTTCCCCTGCATTGACTCCAGAGCCATCCCCCGTTCCCCATCAAACACGACCTGAGGCTTGACTCCCTTTGCAACTCCAGAGGTTCCCCGAGAAACAACGGGCCAAGTCTAGAGGAGTACCAAGTTCAGCAGAGCAACTCGAGGACTGCTCCGTGTACCCCAAATTGCCTCGAGATGAGAGCTGATTCCCTGGCTTAGACTCAAGACGTAGGCCACCTTTCCACAAGCCCCTCAAGAGGAGGCTTCTCTCAGCAATAGGTATGAGGGAGGGACCCTGAGATTGCTGCCTCAATGGGCATATACACCGAGAAGCCCTGACTCGAAAGGAGGCCGGCTTTCCTTGCAGTGGCTTGAATACAGTCTAGTCTTTCATCTCACAAGCTGAAGGGATGTCTGCACCACCTGTGGAGTCCCTAGAGAAAGCCCTAGGTCCCCGACTCCTTTCGACGGAATGCCTCACATGCCTCTGACACCTCGAGAGGCACGCAGAGCTCACTGCTTCAAAATTTGACGGAGCCTGACTCCTCTTGAACATTGACAGGAATCCCAGTATCCCTGTGGCTACTGGGAAGGGACCCTGGGTCTCCCGACTCACCTCGAGAAGCGTTCCTTTTGCCCTGCCAAGCCTCGAAGAGACTCCTGAGGTGTCCCTCGTAACTCGACAGGAGTCCTGACTTCGTTGAACAAAACGAGGGTTGAAGGGCCATCCCCGCCGTAAGTCGAGAATGTACCCCAGGTCCCCGCCGCAACTCGAGAAAAACCATGAGACTTCCCCCTCCAAGCGAGATGAGGCCCGATTCCCCTGCACTGCATGCAGAGCAATTCCGTGAGCCCCCTGAAACATGTCAGGAGCCTCGACTTGCTTGATGGATGTCGAGACAGTCCGCAAAAAACACTGTCACAAGTAGAGAGGGACCCTGAGGTCACACCAGCATCGCGAAGGAGCTCCATGGGCCCCAAATCAACTCGAGATGAGGCCCGCTTCCCCTGCATTGACTCCAGAGCCATCCCCCGTTCCCCATCAAACACGACCTGAGGCTTGACTCCCTTTAGGCAACTCCAGAGGTTCCCCGAGAACAACGGGCCAAGTCTAGAGGAGTACCAAGTTCAGCAGAGCAACTCGAGGACTGCTCCGTGTACCCCAAATTGCCTCGAGATGAGAGCTGATTCCCTGGCTTAGACTCAAGACGTAGGCCACCTTTCCACAAGCCCCTCAAGAGGAGGCTTCTCTCAGCAATAGGTATGAGGGAGGGACCCTGAGATTGCTGCCTCAATGGGCATATACACCGAGAAGCCCTGACTCGAAAGGAGGCCGGCTTTCCTTGCAGTGGCTTGAATACAGTCTAGTGACTCACCTCGAGAAGCGTTCCTTTTGCCCTGCCAAGCCTCGAAGAGACTCCTGAGGTGTCCCTCGTAACTCGACAGGAGTCCTGACTTCGTTGAACCAACACGAGGGTTGAAGGGCCATCCCCGCCGTAAGTCGAGAATGTACCCCAGGTCCCCGCCGCAACTCGAGAAAAACCATGAGACTTCCCCCTCCAAGCGAGATGAGGCCCGATTCCCCTGCACTGCATGCAGAGCAATTCCGTGAGCCCCCTGAAACATGTCAGGAGCCTCGACTTGCTTGATGGATGTCGAGACAGTCCGCAAAAACACTGTCACAAGTAGAGAGGGACCCTGAGGTCACACCAGCATCGCGAAGGAGCTCCATGGGCCCCAAATCAACTCGAGATGAGGCCCGCTTCCCCTGCATTGACTCCAGAGCCATCCCCCGTTCCCCATCAAACACGACCTGAGGCTTGACTCCCTTTAGGCAACTCCAGAGGTTCCCCGAGAACAACGGGCCAAGTCTAGAGGAGTACCAAGTTCAGCAGAGCAACTCGAGGACTGCTCCGTGTACCCCAAATTGCCTCGAGATGAGAGCTGATTCCCTGGCTTAGACTCAAGACGTAGGCCACCTTTCCACAAGCCCCTCAAGAGGAGGCTTCTCTCAGCAATAGGTATGAGGGAGGGACCCTGAGATTGCTGCCTCAATGGGCATATACACCGAGAAGCCCTGACTCGAAAGGAGGCCGGCTTTCCTTGCAGTGGCTTGAATACAGTCTAGTCTTTCATCTCACAAGCTGAAGGGATGTCTGCACCACTGTGGAGTCCCTAGAGAAAGCCCTAGGTCCCCGACTCCTTTCGACGGAATGCCTCACATGCCTCTGACACCTCGAGAGGCACGCAGAGCTCACTGCTTCAAAATTTGACGGAGCCTGACTCCTCTTGAACATTGACAGGAATCCCAGTATCCCTGTGGCTACTGGAAAGGGACCCTGGGTCTCCCGACTCACCTCGAGAAGCGTTCCTTTTGCCCTGCCAAGCCTCGAAGAGACTCCTGAGGTGTCCCTCGTAACTCGACAGGAGTCCTGACTTCGTTGAACAAACACGAGGGTTGAAGGGCCATCCCCGCCGTAAGTCGAGAATGTACCCCAGGTCCCCGCCGCAACTCGAGAAAAACCATGAGACTTCCCCTCCAAGCGAGATGAGGCCCGATTCCCCTGCACTGCATGCAGAGCAATTCCGTGAGCCCCCTGAAACATGTCAGGAGCCTCGACTTGCTTGATGGATGTCGAGACAGTCCGCAAAAACACTGTCACAAGTAGAGAGGGACCCTGAGGTCACACCAGCATCGCGAAGGAGCTCCATGGGCCCCAAATCAACTCGAGATGAGGCCCGCTTCCCCTGCATTGACTCCAGAGCCATCCCCCGTTCCCCATCAAACACGACCTGAGGCTTGACTCCCTTTAGGCAACTCCAGAGGTTCCCCGAGAACAACGGGCCAAGTCTAGAGGAGTACCAAGTTCAGCAGAGCAACTCGAGGACTGCTCCGTGTACCCCAAATTGCCTCGAGATGAGAGCTGATTCCCTGGCTTAGACTCAAGACGTAGGCCACCTTTCCACAAGCCCCTCAAGAGGAGGCTTCTCTCAGCAATAGGTATGAGGGAGGGACCCTGAGATTGCTGCCTCAATGGGCATATACACCGAGAAGCCCTGACTCGAAAGGAGGCCGGCTTTCCTTGCAGTGGCTTGAATACAGTCTAGTCTTTCATCTCACAAGCTGAAGGGATGTCTGCACCACCTGTGGAGTCCCTAGAGAAAGCCCTAGGTCCCCGACTCCTTTCGACGGAATGCCTCACATGCCT
Organism: Odocoileus hemionus; assembly: GCA_020976825.1. Taxonomy (NCBI): domain Eukaryota; kingdom Metazoa; phylum Chordata; class Mammalia; order Artiodactyla; family Cervidae; genus Odocoileus; species Odocoileus hemionus. Next base: position 80,110 of record JAJLRB010001779.1, read on the forward strand.
CTGACACCTCGAGAGGCACGCAGAGCTCACTGCTTCAAAATTTGACGGAGCCTGACTCCTCTTGAACATTGACAGGAATCCCAGTATCCCTGTGGCTACTGGAAAGGGACCCTGGGTCTCCCGACTCACCTCGAGAAGCGTTCCTTTTGCCCTGCCAAGCCTCGAAGAGACTCCTGAGGTGTCCCTCGTAACTCGACAGGAGTCCTGACTTCGTTGAACCAACACGAGGGTTGAAGGGCCATCCCCGCCGTAAGTCGAGAATGTACCCCAGGTCCCCGCCGCAACTCGAGAAAAAACCATGAGACTTCCCCCTCCAAGCGAGATGAGGCCCGATTCCCCATGCACTGCATGCAGAGCAATTCCGTGAGCCCCCTGAAACATGTCAGGAGCCTCGACTTGCTTGATGGGTGTCGAGACAGTCCGCAAAAACACTGTCACAAGTAGAGAGGGACCCTGAGGTCACACCAGCATCGCGAAGGAGCTCCATGGGCCCCAAATCAACTCGAGATGAGGCCCGCTTCCCCTGCATTGACTCCAGAGCCATCCCCCGTTCCCCATCAAACACGACCTGAGGCTTGACTCCCTTTAGGCAACTCCAGAGGTTCCCCGAGAACAACGGGCCAAGTCCAGAGGAGTACCAAGTTCAGCAGAGCAACTCGAGGACTGCTCCGTGTACCCCAAATTGCCTCGAGATGAGAGCTGATTCCCTGGCTTAGACTCAAGACGTAGGCCACCTTTCCACAAGCCCCTCAAGAGGAGGCTTCTCTCAGCAATAGGTATGAGGGAGGGACCCTGAGATTGCTGCCTCAATGGGCATATACACCGAGAAGCCCTGACTCGAAAAGTGAGAGGGCCGGCTTTCCTTGCAGTGGCTTGAATACAGTCTAGTCTTTCATCTCACAAGCTGAAGGGATGTCTGCACCACCTGTGGAGTCCCTAGAGAAAGCCCTAGGTCCCCGACTCCTTTCGACGGAATGCCTCACATGCCTCTGACACCTCGAGAGGCACGCAGAGCTCACTGCTTCAAAATTTGACGGAGCCTGACTCCTCTTGAACATTGACAGGAATCCCAGTATCCCTGTGGCTACTGGAAAGGGACCCTGGGTCTCCCGACTCACCTCGAGAAGCGTTCCTTTTGCCCTGCCAAGCCTCGAAGAGACTCCTGAGGTGTCCCTCGTAACTCGACAGGAGTCCTGACTTCGTTGAACCAACACGAGGGTTGAAGGGCCATCCCCGCCGTAAGTCGAGAATGTACCCCAGGTCCCCCGCCGCAACTCGAGAAAAACCATGAGACTTCCCCCTCCAAGCGAGAGTTGAGGCCCGATTCCCCCTGCACTGCATGCAGAGCAATTCCGTGAGCCCCCTGAAACATGTCAGGAGCCTCGACTTGCTTGATGGATGTCGAGACAGTCCGCAAAAACACTGTCACAAGTAGAGAGGGACCCTGAGGTCACACCAGCATCGGAAAGGAGCTCCATGGGCCCCAAATCAACTCGAGATGAGGCCCGCTTCCCCTGCATTGACTCCAGAGCCATCCCCCGTTCCCCATCAAACACGACCTGAGGCTTGACTCCCTTTAGGCAACTCCAGAGGTTCCCCGAGAACAACGGGCCAAGTCTAGAGGAGTACCAAGTTCAGCAGAGCAACTCGAGGACTGCTCCGTGTACCCCAAATTGCCTCGAGATGAGAGCTGATTCCCTGGCTTAGACTCAAGACGTAGGCCACCTTTCCACAAGCCCCTCAAGAGGAGGCTTCTCTCAGCAATAGGTATGAGGGAGGGACCCTGAGATTGCTGCCTCAATGGGCATATACACCGAGAAGCCCTGACTCGAAAGGAGGCCGGCTTTCCTTGCAGTGGCTTGAATACAGTCTAGTCTTTCATCTCACAAGCTGAAGGGATGTCTGCACCACCTGTGGAGTCCCTAGAGAAAGCCCTAGGTCCCCGACTCCTTTCGACGGAATGCCTCACATGCCTCTGACACCTCGAGAGGCACGCAGAGCTCACTGCTTCAAAATTTGACGGAGCCTGACTCCTCTTGAACATTGACAGGAATCCCAGTATCCCTGTGGCTACTGGAAAGGGACCCTGGGTCTCCCGACTCCCCTCGAGAAGCGTTCCTTTTGCCCTGCCAAGCCTCGAAGAGACTCCTGAGGTGTCCCTCGTAACTCGACAGGAGTCCTGACTTCGTTGAACCAACACGAGGGTTGAAGGGCCATCCCCGCCGTAAGTCGAGAATGTACCCCAGGTCCCCGCCGCAACTCGAGAAAAACCATGAGACTTCCCCCCCAAGCGAGATGAGGCCCGATTCCCCTGCACTGCATGCAGAGCAATTCCGTGAGCCCCCTGAAACATGTCAGGAGCCTCGACTTGCTTGATGGATGTCGAGACAGTCCGCAAAAACACTGTCACAAGTAGAGAGGGACCCTGAGGTCACACCAGCATCGCGAAGGAGCTCCATGGGCCCCAAATCAACTCGAGATGAGGCCCCGCTTCCCCTGCATTGACTCCAGAGCCATCCCCCGTTCCCCATCAAACACGACCTGAGGCTTGACTCCCTTTAGGCAACTCCAGAGGTTCCCCGAGAACAACGGGCCAAGTCTAGAGGAGTACCAAGTTCAGCAGAGCAACTCGAGGACTGCTCCGTGTACCCCAAATTGCCTCGAGATGAGAGCTGATTCCCTGGCTTAGACTCAAGACGTAGGCCACCTTTCCACAAGCCCCTCAAGAGGAGGCTTCTCTCAGCAATAGGTATGAGGGAGGGACCCTGAGATTGCTGCCTCAATGGGCATATACACCGAGAAGCCCTGACTCGAAAGGAGGCCGGCTTTCATTGCAGTGGCTTGAATACAGTCTAGTCTTTCATCTCACAAGCTGAAGGGATGTCTGCACCACCTGTGGAGTCCCTAGAGAAAGCCCTAGGTCCCCGACTCCTTTCGACGGAATGCCTCACATGCCTCTGACACCTCGAGAGGCACGCAGAGCTCACTGCTTCAAAATTTGACGGAGCCTGACTCCTCTTGAACATTGACAGGAATCCCAGTATCCCAGTGGCTACTGGAAAGGGACCCTGGGTCTCCCGACTCACCTCGAGAAGCGTTCCTTTTGCCCTGCCAAGCCTCGAAGAGACTCCTGAGG